>JABUQX010100957.1:32500-45601 GCA_015478945.1 Trachelipus rathkii | reverse complement strand
GAATTTGGGTGTTTTAAACCGTTGTTCCGCATTTATCATTGAAACGCTTTCGCGTTTTTCGTGCATAAACTTTCATATATATATATATATATATATATATATATATATATATATATATATATATATATATATATATATATATATATATATAATAAGATTATAAGAATTGTTAGATATTTTTATATTTATATATAACTTATATATATATATATATATATATATGTTACTAAATAATAATAATACATATATATATATATATATATATATATATATATATAACTATATGCAAATAGAAATATATATATATATATATATTCTCTTCTTCATATTTAAATATATATATAACAGCCAACACATATATACACGCCTGATTTATGCCCCTTATATATATATTCACTTTTACATTATACATGTCACATTATTATTATTATTATTATTATTATTATTATTATTATTATTATTATTATTATTATTATTATTATTATTATTATTATTATTATTATTATTATTATTCTCATTTTTTACTTTTATTATTATTATTGTTATTATTATTATTATTATTATTATTATTATTATTATTATTATTATTATTATTATTATTATTATTATTATTATTATTATTTTTATTTTTATCATTGTCATTATCCTTATTATTATTATTATTATTATTATTATTATTATTATTATTATTATTATTATTATTATTATTATTATTATTATTATTATTATTATTATTATTATTATTATTATTATTATTATTATTATTATTGATATTGTGTGTGTGTGTGTGTGTGTGTGTGTGTGTGTGTGTGTGTTAGTAAATTGTACCTATGTGTGTATGTGTGTGTGTGTGTATTATTTTTTTTTTTGTGTTTGTGTGTGTTATTATTGTACGTATGTGTGTGTGTGTGTGTGTGTGTGTGATACATTATTATACAGTACGTTATTATTATGTATGTGTGTATTATTATCTAATACTTAGAAGCCTCGAAAAGCTTAAGAGAGCTTTAAAGGTAATTCTATTTTTCTGATTCATCATGATATTCTTGTCCTAACTTTAAATGACTGATAATTGCTTGAGAATGTTTTGGCATTATTTCAATCATTTTGTGATAACCTTTGTAGTAAGTAGGTCTAAATCAATGTTTTCTTCTGTAGTAACTCGTGCCAAAGCATTGTATATTTTTCTTTCACAAACAATGAAACTAACTCAGGACAGCCTTGAAAAAACTTTTTATGGAGGGCAATGATTCGAAAGGTACATTTTATTCTTGTTAGTACAATTTTTGATACGCGATATAGTTTTCTCAAACTGTTAAAGAAAAACTTTGAAGTGGATTAAACAATAACCCGATAAAGATAATTTAAAAAATTTGATGAATGAATAAATTTAAAAAATATGATGAATGATTTAAGAAATTCTTCTCCAATTGGAAACCTTCAGAGAAAGTTCTGAATGCAATCAACGTCAACACAACTGATCTACGACAATCCAGAATTTTAAGTTATTAATCATTCTGAAGAGAATAAGGAAAGTGAGAATGAAACCGAAAAGAAAACAACATGAAAAGAAATACCAAAACCAAGAGAAGATCTAAATAAAGAATGGAAAATCTATCTTGTCAACGGTGGAGTAATAAAAGAGAAAGGTTTCCATACTTAATATTTATAGCAAAAGTGTTTTTGAAGATTTGAAGCCCCAACTTCACCATCATACTAAGAGAGGCTTTTCTGAAGTAGATAATGCATTTGAAGAGGAAAGATTAAGATTAGCCTAATAATGAAAAATGTTAGAACATTCAAATAAATTTACATCTAAAATTAAAATTGCTAAGAATATAAGAAGAAAAATTGTCAGTTTTTTTATGTGCCTATTTTATACTTAAATGTTAAAGAAGTAGATAAAGTATATATATAGTTGGAAAACAGAGGAATAAATTGATCAGTCTTTTTTTCAAGCTGGTTTTTTAATACTAAATAAAAAATATTGAATATATCTGTGACTGTGCTTGCCTAATTGTTAAACCAAACACATTTCGAAATATATATAGTATAACCGATATTTTATATAACGACTTGTAAGGGATAAGTCTATTGGCAGGAATGAAAGTCTTAAATAATTGAAAAAAAATAACTAAGAAAAGCTCCGGTGGGATCCGACTGGAACCTGATCTTTGATCCACCGGAACGGGAACGGGATTCTCGAGAAGGAAATCTCTATTATATATATATATAATATTATCTATATATATATATATATATATATATATATATATATACCATATATATATATATATATATATATACTAACCTATATATATATATATACTTTCTCTTTCTTATGCTGCTATATATATATTGTGGGATATAACCAACTAGATATTACAAGGAGGCGCGTCAGCGACTATGTATTTGCTAGATAAAATTAGATTACACTAGAATCTCGCCGAGGAAGGAGAAAGTAGCTGCAGAGAAGAAGAAAGGTTAAATCATAAAAATACGGAAGAAGAAATGTTTCCCGATTTCGATATCGGTAAGTTAATGAGCCGCATTGTGTTTCTTTAAGAATTTTTATTGTTAAAAATATAAATTCATAATTATAAAATGTTTTTACGTTTTAGGGGACTAGTGGAACTAACTAGTGTTGGGACTGTAATCCTGAAATCATTGATGAAACCGTATGTTGATTACAAAGGAAGAAGTTTATCTCAAGTAGTTACCTAAATAAATGGTATGAAATGCGAAAACTCATCGGAGTAAATGAATTCAGAAAAGTTTGCTATTATACAGGTGTGGAATACCTACGAAGTAGCTGAGATTGACAGATAAGTTTATAACCAAAAAATAGTAAGTGTGTTCTGTCCATTTGAGAATATTGATGAGGCTGCCCAAGCTCCTCAGTTTTGTTCGCCTCACTCGTTGAAAGATCTTTTCCCTTTTGTCTGTGATTTGCTATAGTAGGTTTATTTAATTTATATGTATATTAGAACGAATTATTAATGATTTGGTTGTTATTTTAGGCATTACAATTATAATCCATAAAACCTTGTGAAATGTTTATAATCTAATCCTTCCATTTGCATAAAAAATATATATAGGACCATTTTGGTCTTCAGGGTCCGCAGAAAACTGTATATGTTGCTGGAGACGTCCAGTAATATATATATATATATAGGTGAAGGTTACCATAAAGGAAGGAAAAACTATAGATTTTAGAGAAAAGTTTATTTAGAAGGAAAGTTTACTATATATATGTAGAACATGAAAAGCATATGTATTTTTTTTTTATATATATATATATATATATATATATATAATGATTACTATAGGATAGTCATGAAAAGATTTTCTTATAGCTATAGATCATTGAAACATTTTTAATGGTTTGCGGGTTTATATTTATTTATTTCTTATTTTTAAACTTATGGGAACCAAAAGGGTATACCGCACCGATTGCAGGAGTCGGGGTCTCTCGGCCTTTCGGGGAACGACAGGGGTAGGACTATTTCCCCCCTCCGGGGAGGGTCTCCGGAACCCCGCTCTTTGGTATTTGGGTGTCGCGGGGTTCCTCCGCCCCTACTGGGTATGGAAAACGTCCCCCTCTGTTTCCGTCGACATCAGACTACTTGGCAGTATAAAAATACTGTATATAAAGTATTTTGCACGGCAAGCAAGAGCTCGAAGCCGACGAAGGCTAAGAAGGAGGCGTTTTCCATACAGAGCGGAGGAACCTGGCTACAAATAACAAAAACAGGGGCACGAGGCCTGAGCCACCTCCCAGACCAGCAGGCTGTCTCACTGGGGTTAATTTAAAAAAACAAATAACAAACTCGCAAACCATTAGCCTGTTGCCTGGAAATCTAAGCACATTTCTTTATCGTCTCTAAGCTAATTATATAAAAAGTAAAAAAATTTTTAAATACACTTAGCTTTTCACGTGATTTACTGCATATATATGAAGCAAACTTTCTTCTAAGCTAGTTTTCCTTCACGAGCAACCTTTCTATATATAATATATACCTCTTCTTATATATAACAACCTTATATATATATATATATATATATATATATATATATATATATATATATATATATATATATATATATATATTATATATATATATATATATATATATCAACTTATTTCCAGATGTCTATAAACTCTTTTAACCCGTTTATCACGTATGTATTTATGGTTGTGAGTTTATCAATATCATTTTGTGCTTGTCAATATTTCCGTCTTCATTCATTAATATATTTGAAAATAAATATACAAATAAATCTTTACATTTTTTGCTTCACCGGATTGGAAGAGGAAGCAATTTATCTACTCTTCAAATATAGATAATTCCGCTTTTTTCCAGATTCATAAACAAATAAATAAATAAATAAATAAGTTGAAAAAATAAATGTTACCTTTTTGACCTTCTTCTTCTTCTTCTTCTTCTTCTTCTTCTTCTTCTTCTTCTTCTTCTTCTTCTTCTTCTTCTTCTTCTTCTTCTTCTTCTTCTTCTTCTTCTTTTGAGCTTTTTATTTTATCTTCAATAAGAATTCTTCTTCTTCTTCTTCTTCTTCTTCTTCTTCTTCTTCTTCTTCTTCTTCTTTCTGTTTTTCCTTTTCCTCCTCCTCCTCCTCCTTCTTCTACTGTCCATCATTATCCTCCTTTTCTTTCTTCTCTTATAATTTTCTCTTCCTCCACCCTTTCTTCTCCTTTCTCCTCCCGTCTTTCTGCTTCTCCTTTTCCTCCTAATTCTCTTCGACCTCTTCTTTTCCACTTAAGCCTTTTCTTCTTCTTCCAATTCCTCCTCCTTCCCTTTTTTCACTCCATCTTCTTCTTTACCTTCCTCTTCTTCTTTTTTACTCCTTCCTCTTCCCCCTCTTCCTTCTGCCTCTCTTCTTCCTCATTTCTCAATATGATCCTTTTTTTTATTTTTATTTTTTTTTCTGCTACTTTAATTTCAATTACGAAAATTAAGAAAATTCTTGCAATTATGCATCTTATATATTTTTTGGCAAATAACAACAAGAATAATAATAATAATAATAATAATAATAATAATAATAATAATAATAATAATAATAATAATAATAATAATAATAATAATAATAATAATAATAATAATATATTATTTTTATTATTTTTATTATTATTATTAATAATCTAATATAAAAATATATTATTATTAATAATATTAATATTATTAATGTACTAAGATTATTATTATTATTATTATTATTATTATTATTATTATTATTATTATTATTATTATTATTATTATTATTATTATTATTATTATTATTATTATTATTATTATTATTATTATTGTGCATGCTTGAGCACCTTGCCCTCAGTTGCGGGAAATTACGGTTGTAGATTTTATTCACTTTTTTTTAAATCAGTTTTAAAATGAACTATATATATATATATATACTCTTATATATATATATATATATATATATATATATACACATAGAAAAATTAGTATTTAAATTTTAACTACCAGAAGTAGTAAGCAGTATTTAACTATTTTTTTTGTACATTTTACTACCCAGTAGTTTATGTTACGAATTTTCCTGGTTAAATTTTTACTATTTATTTAGTTGTTCAATGAACTTTCATATTGAGTAGGTTTGACTTTTTTAGTAGTTTAAATATTTTATCAAAAGTGGTTAACATTCTGTAACCCCAATAGTGGTAAATTCTACTACATAACAGTTACAAACAACACCGATATCTTAGTAATTATAACACCTAATTTAATAGATTAGGCTACTACTTAGTAATTGTTACAATTACTATTTTTGTATATTATTTTGACTACCAGTGAAGAAATATTTACTCCATATTTGCTGGTAAAAATATCAAAGTAAATTTAAGTACTATAGGTTGTTGTTATTACTATACAGAAAATATAATTGGAAGTAGGTTTAAATTTTGTAGTAGCTATAATATCATTGATGAAATAATTTAAACACCGTTTTAGTAAATTTTAATAGTAAATAGCAAAGTAAATATTAAATATTTTTACATTACTTTAAACCAATTGCGAAAGACCCTAATAATAGAAAGTAATACTACTAGCGAATAAGATTAGTATTAATTAAAACTGCTCAATAATGGCATAACTGCTAATAATATTTAAATAACAATAACAATAATAATAATATTAATAACAATAATATTATATATCTTACCGTAATCTACTTTGAAAATATAGTATGAGTTCCAATAATAATAACGCTGATAATAATAACGGCAAATAACTGAAAATAATAATAATAATAATAATAATATTAATAATAATAATAATAATTATTATCGTAGTTATAAGACGTAATAATAATAATAATAATAATAATAATAATAATAATAATAATAATAATAACAATAATAATAATAATAATAATAATAATAATAATAATAATAATAATAATAATAATAATAATAATAATAATAATAATAATAATAATAATAATAATAATAATAATAAACTAAAGCAGTGCAGGTCTGGTTAAGTGTGTGTGTGTGTGTGTGTGTGTGTGTGTGTGTGGGTGTGTAGGTGTGTGTGTGTGTGTGTGTGTTAACATTTGGAATTTTAAATTTAATAAAATATTAAATATACATATTTATATATATATATATATATATATATATATAATAATATAATATATATAATATATATACTATTTAACATATATATATGCATATATATATATATATAAATATAATATATATATATGTATATATATATATATACAGTATATATATAACTAATATATATATATATAATATATATATATCTATATATATATGTATATAGCTATTTATATATATATATACAGAATATATATATATACATATATATAGCACCAACAACAGCAACCAACGCCAACCAACATATAACCGCTATATATAACAACTAATATATATATATATATATATATATATATATATATATATATATATATATAAAAAACGTCGATATATATATAAAAAGAATATATATAAAATAAAAATTGTCATCGTACTTAGTATCATCCTCGCTTGGTCTGAGTGGTTAGACAACACGCGGAAGCTAAAGAGGTGAGTGTTCGAATCTTCACTCCAGACTGGCCGGTGATCGAATCAATATGGATCAATATCAATACGAGTTCAATGACGTGATGTGACGTAATACTATGAGGTATTGAAGTAAATTCAAGTTGCTGATAATGATGGTGGTCAATGCGTGGAATATATTTTACAATCACACAATGACAACTACACAAGTAGTAAATATAACGACATCAAACCATAGTAAAATTTACCACCTCTCTTTCTACTACAAGTTGTAGTAGAAAAAAATAGTTAAAATTAAATTGTCCTTTATACTACTAAACAAAAGTTCATTTTACTACCACACAAAAAGTAATTTTAACTAATACATGTAGTAGTTTTCATTCTACTATCAAAAGTAGTAAAGATTACTTTTTAGAGGTTGGAGCTCACCGTAACCCGAAAAATAGTATTTTTAACAATTTTTAGTGGTTACTTTTAACTAACTTTTCTAAGTGTATATATACTATATATATATATAACTATATATATATATATATAAATAAATATATATATATATATATAAATATATATATATATATATATAATATAATATACATATATATATATATAAATATATATAATAATATAATAATAATATATATATATATATATATATAACTATATATATATATATATTTATATCTTCCTTCCCATATTCTTCTATATATATAACAACAGCATAATATGAAATTTTATTTTTTATTGAGGTGTATGTTTGTAACAGTAAAGGGACTCATTCACCATATAAATATTAAAATAGAGATTAAAAATCTAGAATTTTGCTGAAATATGTAATAATATATATATATATATATATATATGTATAATATTATATATATGTATAACATATATATGTATAACATATCTTCTATCTTCCAACTATATGTATATATAATATATGTATATATATATATATATATATATATATATACATATATATATATATATATATATATATATATATATATATATATATATATGCTATATAACATATATATATATATATATATATATACTTATATTTATATATAATAATATATATATATATATATAGCAATATAACCAATATATATATATAATATAACAATAATAATATATATATATATATATAATAATAATATAATATATATATATATATCTTCTTTATAATATATATATATATAACCAATATACATATATATAATATATATATATATATATATATATAATATATATACTGTAATTAATAATAACAATAATATATATATATATATATATATATATATATATATATGTATAACATATGTATATATATATATATTATATAACTATATATATATATATATACTACTATATATAATAATAATATATATGTATATATATATATACTCAATATATAATATATCATATATATATATATTGCAATCATAACGATTTACCGTGGAATATACGAAAATTTAGGCACAACAAATTGCACTGCTACAACATGACTGCATATTTAAGTAATTTAAGACCTTGGTCAAGCGGTCTGCATGGTCCCACACCGATTTTCAAGATTGAGGCGCGGAAACGTCGGTGCACAAATATGAAAGTCAAAATAATTTTTTCCTTTCCCTTTTACATATGCGGCGCCTAATTGTTAACCACAATCAACAGACGTATCATACCGTTATGCATCAATTTCCATTAATTCATAAAGCACTGCTGCTGCAGCTCAATGTTGTGTGTGCATAACGGCAACACATTTATCTATTTATATAGATACACACACACACAAACACATACACACACACACACACATATATATATATATATATATATATATATATGTGTGTGTGTGCTTATATATATTATATTCTTCCTTATATATATATATATATATATATATATATCCATTTTGATTATGGTATGTATGACATTCCAGTTCCTACTTTCTTGTGGTATTGGTGTTCCTCAGGGTTTGTTTTATCTCCAGCTTTATTCCTACTTTTCTCAACGATCTTCTTAGCTGCACCTCTAACTCTGTTCCTCTTATGCCAATATTTCCAACTCACCATTCTTCCTCATTTTAATTGTGCTCCTCCTTCTCAGTGGGGTAACAATAACATCTTGTGAAGTTCCTTTCTTTGAAAACTCGCTTCTTAATATCTCCCTCTCTAAAATACCTCCCAACTTTCCCATCCCCTTTGATGGCTCAATGTCTTACCCACGTAAGACAACATAAATTCTGGGACTAAACATAAATAATTAGATGTCTTGGAACTACTCATCATATCGATTTGCTAAAATGGCCTCAAAAAGGATGGAATTCTTTTCCAGATTGCGTGAATTTTTTTAATCTGCTCAGATACTCCAGTGATACAAGGGTCTTACTCGTCCCTGAATGGGATACTGTTCCCACATTTGGGGTTGATCCGGTTCCACCACTCCTTTGGATAGAGTTGAAGCTAAGGCTAAGAGGCTTATAAACTGTCCCACATACTCTCTGACTCCCTTGACCCTCTTTCTCTTCTACATGACATTGGTGCACTTATCTCTTTCTATAGGTATTACAACGGCAGGTGCTCGTGAATTGACCTCTCGTATTCCTCCACCACTGCGTCGCCCTCATAACACAAGAGGTGCCTTGTTCTCACATGAAAATTGTGTGAATATTGGAGACTCAAGGATCACTCGTTGTGGTACCTCTTTCTTTCCAGCCACATCTGTTTTATGGAACTCCTTGCCTTCTTTTATTTTCCCTGCAATATTTAATCTTCCTCTATTTAAGTCCCGCGTCTGCGCCCACCTGAGGGAATTGCGTTAGGCAAGGGTCAGGGTGGGTTTACTTTCCATTTATTTTAATTTTTATTTTCTTTATTTATTTATTTATTTATTTATTTATTTATTTTTTTGTTTTTTGCCCCTCTTTTTGAAAAGGGTATTGCCCGTGAGTGGTAATTGGTATCATAATATATATATATATATATATATATATATATATATATATATATATATATTTATATATATATATATACTATCTATATGTATACTACTATAACATTATCTCTATATATATATAAATATACTGCATATAGTTATATATTTATATATACATTTACTTCTTTCAACATATAACAACCAATAATAACCCATGTAATAGCCAATGTATATATAATATGTATAACAGCCAATATATATCTTCTTTCATATGAAACAATGTGTAATAGCAATAATAGCCAGCAGCAGCAATATATGTATATGTAGCAATATAACAACATATATATGTATAATAATATTATATGTATATATGTATATATATATAATATAACAATATATATATAATAACAATAATAATAATATATTTTATATATATACTGTATAATATATATATATATATATGTAATATGTATATATATAATAATAATAATATATGGCATATATATGTAATAATAACAATAACCATATATATAACCATATACTGTAACTATGTAACCAACCTTAACTGTATATATGTATATATATATGTATAATAATAATAATATATAATAATAACAATATAATAATATATATATGCCTGTATACATGTAATAACCTTAACCAACCTTGTAATATATACTTATATAATAACTTATATATATATATATATCATATATATATGTATAACAACATGTATATCTTCTATGTACTCAAATAATATATAATATATGTAATGTAGTAATAATATAATATATATATATATATATATATATATATAATAATAACAATAATATATATATATATGTATATATAATAATAATAATAATAATAATAATAATAATATGTATATATACTATTAACCAACCAATAACATATATATATATGTAATAATATATGTAATAACTAACTCTTTGCTAACTACTATATAAATTGATACGAAATTTTTTAATAATAACATATCAACTATCTGTATTTGGTTATGTATATGTATAGTAGTAATAATATAATAATAATATGTAACAATATTAATATATATAATAATACAACCAACATATATGTATATAACTATATATGCTGTAAATAATACATATATATATATGTAATAATAATATATATATATATATATATATATATATATAATATATATATATGTAATAATAAACATATTTTTATATATTTAAATATAAATTAATTATATATGAAATAATATATATATAATAATAATAATAATATATATCATAATATAATATATAATAATATATATAATAATATAATAATATAACTGTATACAACCATATATATATATCTTAATTTGTATAGGATTTCATTTTTTCAAAGCTTTTTGTATACACCTTAGAAAAATAATTTTGCGTAGCACCAATATATATATATATATATATATATATATATATAACAATATATATATATATATGTATATATATATGTATAATAATATATATATAATATGTATCAATATGTATAATAATATATATACGCTGTATATATAAAATCCGTATTAATAGTCCAATATGTATATATAATATGTATGTATGTAATATATATATATGTATAATATATATACCAATAATAATAAGCATTTATATAATAATATAACATATATATAACCAAATATATATAAATATATATATATATATACTTGCATATATATATGTATGTATAATAATATATATATAACATATATAATATATATATCTATAATATATATATATATATATATATATATATATATAATAATATATATAATAATATATTATGTAATATATATACATATATATATATAATATAATATATATATAACATACATACATATATATATGTATATACATATATATGTATAATAATAATAATAATACAATAATAATACTCTTAATAATATAATATATATATATATATATATGTATATATATATATAACAACAATAACTATAATATATATATATATATATATATATATAATTTATATATTTATAGTAACAATAATATATGTTTAACTTAACATATGTAATAGCATATATATATGCTGCTCTGCTATGCTGCTATATATAGCCAGCATATATATATATTTACTGCTACTCTCTTTCTATATATAATATATACCGCCTTCTATACTACTATATATATATATATATATGTGATGATGATGTGTATGTTATTATTGTTGATATTGAGTGTGCTATGACGCTAATGGAAGGATTCAGTTAGAAATATTTAATAAATATTTCTGGTTGTAATATGCACTTTTTAAAGGAATATAAGTTCTCAATACGCTATTATAATAATAATAATAATAATAATAATAATAATAATAATAATAATAATAATAATAATAATAATAATAATAATAATAATAATAATAATAATAATAATAATAATAATAATAATAATAATAATAATAATAATAATAATAATAATAATAATAATAATAATAATAATAATAATATAATAATAATAATAATAATAATAATAATAATAATAATAATTATTATTATTGTGTCAACCAATATTATTAATAATATACGTAATATGTATTGTGTATTATTAATATTATTATTAAACCAATGACCATTGACCAACCAACCAGCCAATGCTTTGTGTGTATATGAGGTATAATGCACGAGCCTCAATTCTTGAAAAATGTTTTCTTATGAAGGACAGCATAAAGAAGCAAAATATGATGAGAACAACTGGAAATTCTAATATAAAAAATGTTCAATAAAACTATTATTGCTTTAGCAAACTATCTGAGAGAAAAAACGCGAAATTGAGGGTAATTTATCCAAAACTAAAGAAACAAGTACGTTTCCACCCCAAAAAGTGTGTATATTTTACTGTCAATATAAAAAGCATAAGTTTAATTTTTTCTTCTCAGTTGTAACTTTAGAAACGACTCATCTGCATTTGTACTGTGAGTACTGTTCCCATAACGTGTGTGGTTCAAAGTTTCACCGACTCTTTGGTAGTTTGATCCGTGAGCCAAGTGTTCTGTGCTGCAGTTCCTTGACTATTTTACTTTGCAAAGTGGAACGTTGCTGCTTGGTCCCTTTA
>JABUQX010100957.1:0-25000 GCA_015478945.1 Trachelipus rathkii | reverse complement strand
CCTAGCAAGCCGGCAAACGTCAAAAAAAGAGTCGCGCTCCGATTACCAATGCTATGCTCGGACACAGCGAATGCGAAGGTTGGACGAACAAGCGTGAATAACACGACTAACGGAAAAAGATACACGGATTACCGAGTTTGCCACTCATAAATGCAAGTTACTTTTGCCGGAAAAGAGAGGGCCGGTGGATTTGATGGAAAAGAAGAATCTGGATTTGTTGTTGGGTTTGTGAGGTGAGGTACCGAGAAGTGGAACTAAGAGATTGCATAACGACTATGTAATGATCATATAAGGAGAAGGAAGAGAAAGGCACGAGTACATCACTCATCGGAAGACCGACTCTATAGAAAAAAATGGAAACTTTGTTAATAAATGAAAGAAAAATTGCGATAACGTGAAAGAGGAAGAGAACAGTTGAGCTTAATTCCAAGTGTATGCGCCGCCCAGGAGAAAGACCAGTGAGGAAAAAATGGAATTCAGGGAAGTCTACTCCGAACAGACCTATGCACGCGGTGAGAGAGAACAGTAAAATTATATGGGGGATATGAACGTCATGTTGGAACTCGTAGAAAGGAGAGAGATGTTGCTAAGGATTCATGATATGGGAGAGGAAGAAACGTTGATGAGGAGTACCTGATCGACTTTGCGATGAGAAGCAACATGGGTGGCTAGCAAAGGAACTGATGGATGACATGAAGGAAAGCAAGAAGATGGACGTGGTTAGATGGATGCGAGAACAGAGATAGACGGAGAATCCAATGATTGCATGATGTACTAGCGATAAGAGGAAGTATTGAAAGTGAAAAAGCTTACCCACGATTTCATAGATCAGACCATCAATGGTTATTGGGTAAACTGGATTTGGAGAAATAAAGGAGAAAGGAGCCAGGAGGAAGATAAGAAAAGAAGATACTGTTTTGGAAAAAGCTGGGAGGAGTGTTGGGTAGAGCTGTTTAAATGAAAAACTCACACAAGTTCGACAGGACAGAAAGAACAAGAAGAAAGCGGAGGAGAGTTGAAGACCTTTTTGAAACAGAGTAGATCGATTGCAAGCGAAAATACTAGAAAGAAAAAGTCCGCTGGGAGGAAAAGAAAACGGCATTGGTGGAATGAGGATCTAAGAACGCGTAGAAGCTTCAAAAACAAAAATATAGAAATGGATGAAGACGAGAACGGAAGGAACAGGATAGAATATGTAAAAGCAACAAGAAACCATGCGGAGGATGTAAAAAGAAGAAGTAAGGACATTACTTGGGAGAAGAACTAGGAAGGGAGAACTGGAGAAGAGGATACGAAGGGCACGGGAAAACCTTTATATGGAATGGCCAAGATCATGACTGAGAAAAAAAGAACCGAATCGCCATACGGTTTTCGAATAAGCGATGGGGAGAACTCTTCGGTAGAGAACAAGAGGAAGGAACGAAAGATGAGCGAATTCAGAATTATTGACTAGAGGCCCCACGATGAGGAAATGGATGAAATACCCCCGAGAGGTAAGACAAGGATATCAGTTAATTAAGAATGTAAAATAGCGTAGTGAAAGAAGCAGTTAAAGAATCTTTAAAACTATATAGAATAAATTTTAAAGATTTAGATATAAGTAATGAAACTATTCAAACAGAGAGAGGGAATAACGAGAATGGTTGACAAGATTGTTTAAACCAAGTATGGAAAGAAAGAAAAAGATGCCAACAGAATGGAGGAAAGCAGTAATCTGTCCGATACCTAAGAAGGGAGATGAAAGAAATATGCGAATTAGTAGAGGCATTAGTATTGTTGGTGGGGCGAGTAAAATATTATGAGAGGATTTATGAAAATTGATGATAGAAAGTCAGCCACAAAGACGTTTTAAAAATATATCGCGTGTTAGACCAGGAAAAGCTATTGAGTTAATATTTCACATGAAGAATGCTGACTGAGAAAATAAATAAGAGTGGAATGGAGAGGCGATATGCTGCATCATAGACTTGGAAAAGGCATTCGATAGAATAAATAGGGAGAGAGTGTGGAGAGTTTAGAAGACCAGAGGTATGCCATACCAGAAAGTCTTGTAGCAGCCATTAAAAGTATGTATGAAAAATCCAATAAATACGGTTAGGGGAACAGGAAGAGAGAAGTGTTTTGAAGTGAAAACGGGATAGACAGGGAAGTGTACTGTCACCACTGCTCTTTGCACTTTACCTGAACAGTGCATTAAAAGAATATGCATAAGGAAAAATAGGAGCACACTTTGGTTATGCGAATGTACCGCAGGATAACATCAGGAGTCAAACCTGCCAAGAAGCTTGAATATGTGGTGGTAACGAGGGTACTGAACTCAAATGGGCATGAGAATTTTAAAGCAAGAGAGAGAAACGAAAAGTAATGAGTGTTTTGTAGTTGCGAGAGGAAGCGAAGAGATAGAGTGACATAGAAGATCATAAGGGCTTAAGCAATGAACTAGATTTAAGTATATTGGCGTGTATTGACAGGATCAAGGAAACCGTATGATGAGTTTGAAAGGAAGAATTGGTGAATTATGTAAGAATGTGGGAATGTTATACCCGTTGCTAAAAGAAGGAAAGGATCCCAACGAGAGTTAAAATTAATCAGTATAAAACTTCTAAGACGATATTGTTGTATGGTTCTCAACGCTGGGCAATGAATACCGATGCAAAAAAGCAGAATAGGAAGCTAGCAGAAATGAGTAGCTTAGACTTTCATTAGAGGAGGTCGTTGGAGACAGAAGTGAGGAGCGAGCTGTGGGAGAGAAATGGGAGTGGAACCTGTTTTGGAACCGAGAGTACATTAAGATGGTTTGGACATGTGAAAAGAATGAGGAAAGGGGAGAGATTGAGGAGAGATGATGGATTGGAGACCAGAAAGTAGGAGACCACAGGAAGACGAGGAAAGAGATGTAGGATTCGTGGCAGAGCTTACAAGCGTTTAGAGGCAAGAACGGTTTAGAGTAAGAGTATTGAGGAGGAAAGAATATGGACGACACAAAGTGTTTAGAGAGTTTGGAGGAGAAGCACCTGACAGAAATCCCTAAACGATGATGTACATATATATATATATTATTATATATACTAATTAAATATAATATATAATATATATATATATATAAATATATACTTATATATATATATAATATTCGTACTTTTTTCTACATAATTTTATATAATAATATTTATTTATTTGTTGGATATATATATACGATAATATAATATATATATTTATATAAATTAATATTATATATATAATATATTATATAGTATAATATATATATATATACTATACTAGTTGTTAGAGGGAGAGGGAGAGCCCATTGAGTAAACCATAACCTGCTTGAAATATTGTCGTTGAATTGAAAAAAGTTATGTTGCATGACCAGTATAATCAGTTCTTTCAGGATGTGGAACGGTAAATCAAAGGAGATTGAATTGGAGGTGACGTATTTCTCCAGCCAAGCTACACTGAACAATACTTTTATGGAGCTTTTCGAATCCCGGTTCATCTTCCAACATGACACATACCACAATATTTTTTGGAAAAGATACGTGGATGACATCTTCGTCGGGATCCTAGCCCATTTCAACCCTCACATGATATTAACCCGTCTTAACAACCAGATTCCGTCGATCAAGTTCACAGTAGAATTTGCCAACAACAATTCTCTTCCTTTTTTAGAAGTCCTGATTCAATTAGATGAAAACTTCCATGCCACCACGGATATTTACAGAAAGCCTACTCAAATAGACTCATATACAAAACTGGTACTCCTGCCATGAGTTCTCCACAAAAATGGGAATCATCACGTCACAAATCCTCAGAGCCTTCCGCATATGTAGACCCACAACCCTGGAATCACAACTGCAAAAAATCAGAAAAATTTCATGGATCTACATTATCCTCCTCACATTTTCTATAGAGCCCTCCATAAGGCCAGACACACCTTCTACAGCGGTGCCAGGGACCATCCGTCCCCCAACCTTAAGCATATTAACATACCCACCAGCAATCTACATCTTTATAAGAAGCTCCTTCCGGACGATTGTCAACCAGGGAAAGGTATTGTTAAGCTGAGAAACATGCTCCAGCAACACAAAACAGCTCCGTCCCAACCCATCCCCAGCATTTACAACATTAAGTGTATTACCCCAGGACCTTTGTTGGAGGGTATCGACCTGAAGAGGAAAATCTACCAACACCAACCCGACCACCTGTCCACTGACAACTTAAACTCTGCGCTGGTTAAACATAGAACCATTTTCAACCATACCGTAGATACAAGACAACATGATGTTATAGAAGTCATTAACAACACCTCACGCCGCAAGTTCATTGAAAGTTTTTTAATATACAACAATAAAGACCTCATCATGAATACAATGGAAAGGGAGTTCAAACTGGACCATTTTGTTAATAACATTTTACTCACAGATAAAAAATGGCAACTTATGGCCAACAAGATTCGTCAACTACAACCAACTAATGAAACCGCCGAGCATCATACTTAGCCGCCACCTTGGATTTTTCAGTCTCTCGATCGTCATTGAACAAAGTGTAAATTAAGCACAGAAAAGCTTCTAGTCTTTAATTTTTTAAAATTATTTTTAGTGTAACTATGAACTAAAGTTTCTTATGTATTAAGGGATTTGCTTCGTACCAGTTGTTCCAACTGCGGGATTTTTATCAATTTAAAATATATTATATATATATATATATATATATATATATATATATATATATATATATATATATATATATATATATATATATCTTAATGCTTGATTTAATTCAAATATTTATTTATTAGTTAACCCTGGACATGGGCTTTTATTTAAAACAAATAAGAAGTTTAATTGTTCAATAAAGCACTATACAAATAACATAAAGTAAAAGATATTAGCTTTCGCCTGGGATAATGCCTATGCCTCTTAGATGATATTACTAAATTTTAAAAGCAAACTAATTACAAAATAAATATAAATAAAAGATGGTTTGATTTATTTAATCCTTTATATCGGCGAGGTAACGTGAAGCAAGAAGTATCGAATTTGTATTATAAATATATAGAGATTCAACTATTTTCCTTTTTGTGATATGGTTAATGTATTTAAGAGATGAAGCAGATGAAATGTTAATCCTATGTTCCTTTGAAGATCTATGGGCTGTTAAGGCAGAGTCGGGGCATCATTAATTAAATCATATCTGTGTTGATATAATCTCCTCGGAAGGTCGTTAGTCTCACCGATGTACAGCAGAGCAATCAAAGCAGTAATACCCAGCCGACTCAATGCATTTATAAAGTCCCCTATATAGAGGGAGAGTGTACGCATACTCGAAGCGATGAAATTACCTCCCATTTTTATTGGTTCGCCTTTCTCTTTTGCGTTTATTTTCTTCACACACTCATCCACCAGGCAATATCTTACATTTATCCACATATACGACACACTTAACGTCTCCACCCCTCTTGTAGGCAACATCTACAGACATCCCCTGCTATATCTCTATTGCGGGGGACCTTGAACTGCCCACATCGTATGTCCTGCTTATCGTGAAGGCGACTAAGGGACGGTGGTAGTTGGATTGGCTGCCCACTACTCTCTTGCTAGGAATGCTGATGCAGGCCTCGGAGATGGTCGTGATCGCCGTAAACGGCCTTCTAATTTACGTCGAAATTGTGTATATGGGTACATGGAATGTCAGGAATAAATGTTGAGGAGAAAAGGTCGAGAGAGAGAGTGAATGGATGTATTTAGAAAGGGCAAGTTTAGATTTGCTCGCTGTGACAGAAACAAGATGAAGGAAACGGGTGAAAATAGTGGTGAATTAGAAATGTGTGTGTTCTAGTGTGGGAAAGAATGAGAGGGGGTATTGGTTGCAATTTTGATGAGTGACTAGTGGTACAGAGCTATGGCAGACTTTGTGTGTGTGAGTACTAGAATTCCTAATGGTTAAATTTAAGTTTGAAAGGTCAAGGTGTATGTGTGTTTGTGACGTATGGTCCATCTGAGGAAATGTTGAAGAAACGATTTTCTGGGATAATCTGAATGATGTTTTGGATGGGTAGTAGGGCTTCAGATTGATTGTAGGGACCAAAATGGTTGGATAGGTGATCAGAAAAGAGATGACATAACAGGTGGTTTTGGATGCTCAGGAGAAAAGAATGGTAGGAAGGTGATTAACTTCTGTGAGGAGAGAGGTATGTGTGTAAGTAATCCCTTTCTTTAAAGACAAGAGTATCCATATGTATACTAGAGTTGGTGAAAGGTAGAGATGGTTTCGAAGTGAAAAGTATGATTGATTTTATGTTGATGAAGGAAGATGTTGAAGTATGTTGGATGTTAAATCAATGAGAGGATTATATGGGATTATCGGATCATTATGTTGCTCTATGTAAAATTAAGTTAGTAGGGCTTTAAAGTTTAGTTAGGTGCCACCAAACAATTTGGGCTGTTTTTATTGATGAACTTAAGTGAACAAGGTGATGATATACCAAAGATTTCAAATCATGAAAGAGGTTCTATACACCTTCGAGGAGTAGCATGAATTAAGCAAGCAAATGAAGGAGAGAGAGAGAGAGAGAGGGAGAGAGTAGTACTCGCATAGAGAGAGAGCAGAGATGATCGACAATAGCCGATCAGCTTACATCATTGAACTAAGACTACAGATCTAGATAGATAGATCAGATAGATAACGATCAGACTAGAATAGAGAGAGAGAGAGAAGAGATGAGAGAGAGAGAGACGAG
This sequence comes from Trachelipus rathkii, assembly GCA_015478945.1. Taxonomy (NCBI): domain Eukaryota; kingdom Metazoa; phylum Arthropoda; class Malacostraca; order Isopoda; family Trachelipodidae; genus Trachelipus; species Trachelipus rathkii. The sequence goes on along the minus strand of JABUQX010100957.1, from coordinate 18,261 downwards.
ATCGACGCAGAGAGAGACGAGAACGAGAGACGAGCATTAATCTTATCCCCATGCGTGCCCTAGCTAGGAAAATACCGTAGGACACTCAGAACACTTGTGGAAAACCCACATCACAGATGACACATGGAATCCACCAAACTTTCAAGTCAGCTGGCCACTGTTACCCAGACTCTACTCAAATCAAAACGCTCAAATTAGAATGGGTTTCATAACAACATATAAAATCAGCCTAAAACTACTTCCACAATAATACTAATTTCAAAATAATAATAATCATAATTTTTATATTTCTTTTTCAGTTAACTCAATCAGTAATCAGAATATACAGAATCAATATCAGAATTAATTGATTATTATGATACTTCATTCATTATTATTATTATTATTATTCATTATTATTTTATTATTATTATTATTCATTATTATTATTATTATTATTATGATTATTATATTATTATTCCATGTTATTATTATTCATTTTATTATCTATTATTAATTTTCTTATTATTATTATTCATTATTATCATTATTTATTCTTTATTTATTATTATTCATATTATTATTATTATTCATTATTCATTATTTATATTATTATTATCTATTATTATTAATTATTATTAATATTATTCATTATTAGTTATTAATTATTATTCATTCATTATCTATGCGTATAGCTACCAAGAATCAAAATAAACAATAATACATGAGCTAAAATATTATCTATTTTCTTACAAGTAGCTAATTAATGAAAAGCGTTTATTTATAATGAGATACGGAAAGACAATATCTAAATCAAATAATATCAATATTAGGTACTTTCACTTTCTCCTTATTAAATGGGATCTGAAGAATGCTACTTTGAAGTAATTTAAGTTCAGCAAGGAAATATAAACTTGCATAATAATTAATCTAGCCAAAATTTGATTGCTCATTTATATCAATTTACCTACTTTTCGACACCACCCCATACTCCTGAACCCTAGTAGAACTCCTTTTGGTAATATTTGTGCGGATGGCTGAGCATCCTCAGTTGCACAATTACCCACCGATATATCTCCAAGATGAATACTATTACCCTAATATATATACTATACTATTAATTATACTATATACATATATATACCTATACTTCTGCAACACTACCATACTACTACTACTATACTAGCATGCGAGCGCATCATATTATATAGTATATAACATAATATAATACTTATCATATAACTATCAATACTACATAATATATATATACGTATATATACTATAATAAGCTGTACTATACATATCACTGAAGTACAACCCTATATAATATATTATATATATATCACATATATATATACTATATACTATACTATACTATTATATCTATATACTATATATAATATACCGATATACTAGGAATACACCCGCTAACCTCACCGATAATAGCATAATCAAATTATACTCATAGCGTATATTTCCCGCTATATAGAAGCCGTAGTGTTCTCCCTCTCGCCCACTGAGACGTAACGAGTTCGACATTTTCTGCGGTCGCCACGGCTACCATCAACGGACCATCAAAAAAACATTCTCGCCGGTGTCCAGTAGGAGATTTCTGATAATAATTAATCTCTACCGTTTGCGACCCATAGTCAAAATCATTGCACTACTATCAATACATACGCCACAGCATCAATTGAAACTCCACTACCCAACGCACATAACAAAAGCAACCAGTCTACTATTACATCTAACAATGAACAACGTCTCTCTCCCTCTCTCTGCCTCCTCTCTCTCCCTCTCTCTCTCTCTCTCCTCTCTGCTTCTCTCTCCTCTCCTCTCTCTCTACTCTCTCTCTATCTCTCTCTCTCTAACATCTCTCTCTCTTTCTCGTCTCTCTCTCTCTCTCTCTCTCTCTCTCTCTCGTCTCCTCTCTCTCCTCTCTCTCTTCTCCTGCTTTTATTCAAGAAGGCCACGTCCATTGATATTCGAAACCACATTCTAGGTTGTTAGAATTTGCAACATGAGTCGAGCCGAATGGCATGGGCTTGCTATTCAAGACTAGATAAACTCAGAACGACACCCCTAATCCACTTTCAGTTCATGAACATACATGCAACTCAATCCCACTGGACCAAAGAACCATATTACGGTGACCAGTAATGAACCCCCAAAATTCAAGTGGATAGATAGATTCGACGCCGGTTGCAACAGATAAAATCCTACTACTATATGTAGTATATCTACTAACTATATATATATACTATATAAACATTAATACATTATATTTATACATACTAGTATACCTAACTATACGTACTATATACTTAATACTTATATATTATATACTATGTAGGCATATTATATAGTTATAGATATCATATACATATATATATAAATATAATTACTACTATAACGTATGAACTTACCTATATCACTATATATCATATACCTGCTGATATACTATAATACTACTAGTCTAATATTAGGTACCCTACAGGGATAGCCCTACTATACAACACGTATATATGATATAGATACATATATACTATATATTATATAGTATACTATACTAGTATATACAATACTATACTATAGTATACTAACTATACATATATAAAATATTATATAATATATATATATATACCTATATAATACTATATAAAATATATATATATATATATAATAGCGTATATATATATATATATTATATAGTATATTACTATACCAAATATATATTCAGCTATATATTATATATATAGTATAATATATATATATAACTAATATTTATATATTATATATACTATAATCAATATATATATAATACAGTACCTACTATATACTCATAATAAAAGTTAGCGAAAAACTAGTATAATATATATATAGTATATATAATTACTATCTAATACTATCTAATTACTCCACTATACTAATATATATAATACATATATATATATATATATATATATATATTATATATATTATATCAATATATAATATATATAGGCTTATCTGTTTGCAAAGTGTCGTATTCGTTGAAGATAAAAATTGCTCAAAACAAGTTTAAGAAGTTAATTAAAAAATTAAAAAATAAAAAGAAAAAAAAAGTTGTATTTTTCACATTTTGCTTTGCATAATAATAATATATAATTTCGTATTCAGTCGAGTTTATAAAAAAGTTTACCAGAGTTCAGTTATATCATAGGAATTTATAAATTCCAATTTTTTATTGTTTCTGCACAAAAAAAAAGTAAATTAAATAATTAAATAAAAAAAAATTATCTGTCATTCTATCTTTAGACACTTTAATTTATGTCATTAAAGCAGACCCGTTTTTCAACTATTTTTTCATCATATTATTCAAGTTTATTTTACACTACGAAAAGCAAATACAGAATTGAATATATGTTAATGTATAATATAATATTCACAGATCCAAAATTTTCAATATTATATATATATATATATATCATATATAATCATAATATATATTATATATCAACTGTGTATACATAACAGAACATATAATAACAGATAATAATATATATAACCTATTACTAACTATATATACACATATATAGTGCAACATATAACTTCCATCAACAACAGAAAAGAGTATCGTAACTACATAAAGAGTGTTTAAAGAACAAAAGACAAAAGAGAACAATTTATATCCTATGCTATAAACTTTCATCACATTATCTTATAATAATCATTTTATATCTTTTATTATCTGTAGTTATTTTTTGGTCTCATTACAACAAAGAATTTCCATTACCTACAGACAGTGAACTACAAGATTCATATCATGCGTATTTAATTTTTATATTTTAAACTATGCAAACTGTATCATTTGCAACGAAAAGTCGTCTATATATATTCTCATGGCCATGTTGTACCTTATCAACATAAAGATTCTCTAGTATTTTTCAAATGTCCGTAAAACAAATTTAAAAAAAAAACATAAAAGTTCGTGTCAGATAAGAAAGCCGAAGATGAAAAGAAGAAAAGAAAAAAAAATCGAACAAAAAATAAGGGGGACGAACTCGTCAACTACCTTTAAATGGGGAAACAGTACAAAATATAACAAAAACAATAACTCCCCACTTCCATAATGGCTGAAGAAGAAAAAACACTCTTTTAAAGATGCCTTCAGATAACTTAACAGCAACAATAACGAAAGAAACTCAAGCCCAACCATGGCAGGACCGGTTGAAGAAAGAGGACACTGTTCAGTCACATCTGGTTATCCCAGCGCCCTACCAGCCTTAGTTTAACGTGGGCTATTTCGGAGGCGGACCACCTACGATACACTACACCTTACTCTCACTAACTAGTGGAAGCGACTCACAGATTACATCTTCAGCATAAAATCCTCCACTTCCACTTCGTCTATAGAGCTCTCTGGTTCATTTAGGAAAGACCACATTCCATTCATGTATGTTAATACGTACAATACAATTTTAAACCGCTCCATACCACTGCCTACTATATATGGCATGGGTTACCTGCAAGGATAATTGATTTAATATATATTATATAGTATAATATATAGTAATATATATATATATATATATATACTATATATATATATCTATATATACCATATATATATATATATAATAGTATACTATATACCTACTATATATTATATACTACTATATACTATATATCATATATATATAATACTACTTATATTATAATACAGATATAGATACTATATATATACCTATATATATAGTATATATAAATATATATAATATATATTATATATATATATATATATATATATAATATATAATATATAATATTATACTAGTATATACTATAATATATATATACTATATAAATATATATATATATTATATATATATATATATTATATTATAGTATATATATATATACTATACTATATACTATATATACTACTATATATATATCAATATATCACTATACTATACTATATATATATAATATATTATATATATACTATACGTATATATCTGTAATAAGAGTCCCGGTGGCGCAGTGGGCTGAGTGGTGCGTTTTCACGCTTAGGGTCGTGAGTTCGCGAGTCCTCGTCAAACGGGGTTTGTACTTTCGACTAGTCACCAGGACGGACACGAAAATTGCCGTTGTTAGGGGATTTTCTGTTTAATTACATTACAGTTTTAGGGCATAAGCGGTATTAACTACACTAATCCAATACACTCACCTCACTCATCCATAGCCAACACATACAACGGTACAACCTTTATTACACATACAAACACCTACATTCCTATTAGCCTCCCGCACAGTAGGTCTGTGAGTCCAGAGCCTAGCCATGCCACGCATGGCTGAGGATATTCTCTGACTTTGGTTCAGACTGAGGCCTGGGTTACTATCCACCCTGATAACTCGCCCCGCCACCTTTCCACTTTGTTATGGGCCCCACTCGGTCGGGGAAAAAACATCGAAAAAAAAAAAAAAAATAGTAACTTTTAATACTTCGTCGTAAAATAAATTAAAAAAAATGAAATAAATATATAATAGTATATATATAATATATACTATACTAATATATATATATATATATAATATATATATATAACTATATATAATACTATACAGTATACTATATATTTATATTGTACAAAACACCATATCCCGCATAGCCGCAGGGTGGTGTTGGTGGCTTATAAGTTTTCAAACTTTATTTCACCACCATTCACGAAAAGAAAGATATGATAGAAGGGGTTTTCAGCCCTTTGCTATCAGACGAAGAGAATTCATGAATTTTCTTCCTATGACTCTACGACTGACGACTTCGCCTAAACGCAGCTTCACTTTTCCTATTACAAATTTTCTACTCAAATCTTCTTTTCTTTTCTTTTTTTAATTTTTGCATTTCACTTTCCAAAATAAAATTAATTATAAAAAAAGAAATGTTGCTGTCGAACAAATTTGTTGCTCCTCCATATTGGATTTTATATAAAAATAAAATGTAAAAATAAATACTTAAAATCTTTGAAAAAATTTTTGAATTTCCTAAAAAAATTCGTTAATTGCTTTGAAAATTTCAAAACTTGAAGTTAAGTTCTCTTTAAAAACAATTCCCAAAGAGCTTATTTTGTAATTTTTATAATATAAATATTTATATCCTCTCTTCAATATATAATTCTTTCAGATTGTTGAACATTTTATATATATATATACTACTATATATATATATATATATCTAATCATATACTATATATAACTATATATATACTATATACTATATATATACTATTTAATATATATAATATACTATCATATTATATTATAACTATATATATTATACTACTATATATATTAATATATATAATATATATATATATTATGGGGTGGGGTATGGGTGTGGGTGTGGGTGTGGGTGTGGGTAGTGGTGTGTGTGTGGTGTGTGTGTGTGTGTGTGTGTAGTGTGTGTGTGGCATCAACTCCTTCAAAAAATTTTCCTCAATTGAAATTGTTTGTTAAGTTCATTATTATTCCTATCTTCCTTTTTGAAGAAGATTTCTTCAACCATTTTGATTCTCCCAAAATGAAAAGAGAAAAAAATGTGATCGTCAGACGTGGAATTTGAAATAAAGGAACGACGCAGACGTTGCTCCACATTTTTTATCACAACGTCAACTCTTATATTAATTCCTTCTCTATCTATCTATCTATCTATCTATCTATCTATCTATCTATCTATATCTATTTATTATTCAATCTATCTATCTATCTATCTATCTATCTATCTATCTATCTATCTATCTATCTATCTATCTATCTATCTATCTATCTATCTATCTATTCTATCTATCTATCTATCTATCTATCTATCTATCTATCTATCTATTTATCAATAATTTTATCTAAACTATACATATCTTCTCTATCTCATCTATCTATCTATTCTATCTATCTAACTCTATCTAATCTATCTATATATCTATTCTATTTCTTTGACGCAATTTATGCTCTTTTACTACTCTATTTATCTATCTATCATCTATTCTATCTATCTATTCTTATTCTTATTCTTCATAATAATAGTAATCAATAATAATAATAAATAATAATAATAATAATAATAATAATAATAATAATCAATAATAAATAATTAAATAATAATAATAAATAATAATAACAATAATAATAATATAATAATAATAATTAATAATATAATAATACAATAAAATAATAATAATAATAATAATAATACTTAATAATAATAATAATAATTTTACATATAAATTATTTATTGTAATAATTATCATAATTAAAATTAAAAATTAAAAAAAAAGGGGAAAAGAGAAATAATAATACATAATAATAATATATAATTAATAATAATAATAATAATAATAATAATAATAATAATAATAATAATAATTAATATAAAAAATAATAATAATAATAATAATAATAATAATGACAATATAATTAATAATCAATAAATAATAATAAAAATAATAATAATAATAATAATAATAATAATAATAATAATAATAATAATAATAATAATAATAATAATAATAATAATAATAAAAATAATAATCAATAATAATAAAATCAATAATAATCAATAATAGATAATAATAATAATAATAATACATTCAATAATAATAATAATAGTAACAAATTATAATCAATAGATAATAATAATAATTAATAATAATAATAAAATAATAATAATAATAATCAATAATAATAATAATCAATAATAATAATATAATAATAATAATAAAATATAATAATAATAATGAATTAATAGAATAATTAAATAATAATATAATACATATAATATTAATGATAATAATAATAATAATAATAAATAATAATAACTAATAATAATAATAATAATAATAATAATAATAATAATAATAATAATATAACTAAAATATAAATAAATAATATAAAAAACATATTTAACATACCTAATGCATTATTTTTACAAGTATCTTAAATTTTTAAAACTTTGGAAACTTTGTCTCTTTCAAACCTTGTAAGAAAATGTGTGTGTGTGTGTGTGTGCGTGTGTGTGCGTGTGTGTGTGTGTGTGTGCGTGCATCTCCATCTAGTTAGTGTCTTCAATGAGAGGCATGTTTTAATCAAGCGACTTGCTAATGTCTATATGATAAAAACAGAAATAGACTTTCACCTCAAAGAGCTCAAATGCACAAAATTTTGGGGTTCTCGGCGTAAATAATATATATATAATATATATATACACCCTACACCTAATAACTATTATAATAACCCTAGTAAAACTACAATCATCATAACTAACACACCACATATCCACCCATACCTTATAACAAACTAAAATCACACTATAAATCCAACACACGATCAAATATAATAACATTATACTAATATAATATATATATCATACATTATATATATAAATAATATATATAATATAATATATATATATTACATCGCTATTAAAGTAAAGCTATCAAGTAATTATATGAAAAGTTTTCAGAGCAAATAAATTTACAAAGAATATCAAGATGAATAAATTTTAATATATTAAATCAAATGCTATTAATATAATAATAATAAAATACCTTTTAAATATTAAAAATTTCACAATTTATTTAAACAAAACAAACAAAATAAAGAAATACCTCGCATTTTATTATACATTTTTCTATATATTTATATAGTTATTTCTTACAAGACATTAAAGTCTAAATATTGATATAGCTGACAAATGGACTATTCTATATGAAGCTAAAATATTCAGACTTATTTTGGGGGAAAAATATACAGTTCTTTTAAAGGAAAATTCGACCAGAGATTTTATCTTGAAAATTTATCCGTCAGAAGTGGAAACTTTTTGAAATGGCTAGCTCGACCCAAATCATACTACAATACTAATTATAAAATTACTCCCAATTTGTGGTGAGACTTATTCTAATGGTACAAATGATACCACGCAAGTAAACGAACATATGTTCATATTCCACGTATTACTAAAACAATTTCTTAAAGCCGAAAAGGGATTTTGGGAAAAATACGTATTAATCATTTAATCAGAACTGGAGAGATTTATTTTATTTTTATCATATCCTCATTTGGATTCTTATTTTCCCTTTTATCTTCACTTTAAATTGATTCTTACTTTCTCTTTGCCTCTCCTTTCTATTGTATTCCACCTTCTGCCCCTCCTGCGTGGGAAATCACCAGTTGAATTCACCAAAGGCGTTCAACAAGTGTTCTTCGGTATCAAATATTACTTCCCATAACGGCTGCAAATTACTCCAACGCTGAAGACCGTTATATAAAAATACCATTTAGAAGGAAAAACGCGGGAAATCGTTATATAAAAACACCATTTTCAACTGAAAAAAACGCGGGAAACCGTTATTTAATACGCCATTTTGACGAAAAAGGGAAGGAAAAATTCCACTTTCAAGCCTGAAATATTTAAATGAGTAAAAAATTTGCTGTAATAAAGACTAACAATTGCTGGTGTCGCATAATAAAATAATAATAATAATAATAACTAATAATAATCAATAATATATAATCAATAATAATATAATCAATACATAAAAATAAAATAATCAATAATTGAATAATCAATAATAAATAATAATAATACATCAATAATAATAATAATAATAATCAATAATTAATACATAATAAATAGAATAAAACAATAAATAAAACCAGGCAAGATTACAGTAAATGACTTGCTTTATGAAAATATCCCTCTCTCTCTCTCTCTTCTCTCTTTTCTCTCTTCTCTCTCTTCTCTACTCTCTCCTCTCTCTATATAGTATACTATATATATATATATATATATATAGTAGTATCATACTTATATACATATATATAATATTACTATCGTATTATATATATAAATATATATATATCATCACATATAATATATATATATGAAATGAGCCTCAAAGAACCAAAACTTCTCTCTCTCTCTACTCTTCTTTTCACTCTCCTCTCTCTATCCACTCTCTCTCCACTCTCTCTCCACTCTCTCTTAACTCTCTCTCTCTCTCTCTCTCTCTCTCTCTCTCTCTCTCTCTCTCTTCTCTCTTCTCTCTCCGAAAAGAAATAAAAATAATAATAATATATAATAACAATACACAATAATAATAATAATCATAATAAATAATAATCTATACAATAATAATAATAATAATAATCAATAATAATAATAAATAATAATACTTTAATAATAATAATATTAAAACTCTACGGGACAATAAACGAAGGTTCGTTTAAATTTACCTTCTCAGGATTGGCGTGAAGTAATAGAGTGGAAAATCTATCTTCCCCCCCCCCCCCCCTCAACTATTTCATGCATAAAGGACCATTTGAAAGCGGGGGATGCGAGGAGACGTTAGACAGAGCGACAGGGCGGTTAAAATCAAATTCATTGGGCGGGAAATACATGATTGATTCGAAATAGAAAGGGAAAAAGGAAACTTAAAAATTGAACACCCGAGAACATAAATACTTAAAGTGCAGAACATAATATGCAGGGTATATGATATACTATATATATATATATACATATATTATTTATATATATATATGTATTCATATATATATATTATTATATATATTACTATATAATATTACATATTATCACTAATATACTACTTATACTCATATATACTATATTATATAATAATATCTATCAAAAATATGTATATATACAACGCTTGGCTTACCAGTTGGCAACCAGAGTGAACGAAAAATACATTGAATTAACAAACTATAATATCGATCTATTCTGTGGGCAAGAATATATCTCCTTCAATATTTGTCCATGTAACGTCTCAACAATCTCTATGTGGTAAATTTCGCGCATCAAACAGAGTTCTTGGTAAAGGATAAACAACAAATCTGTAGCCAAAAGATTAGATTATATGATTCCTTATGTACGTGCATCATGTTGTAGGAGACGATTTGCAGACTAAAACTCGCTAAGTATGGCAGCCGGACCTTCATCTTCTAGCATGAGAGCATTAACAGAAGGCATCCCATTGTATAAATAGTAAGCTTAAAATATATATACCTTCATGTATTTGCTTTTTTATAGAGGAGAAGAAGAGATTTTAACTTTTTTACATAAATTAAAAAAGAAGAAAAAAGGAGTCAAGTATTCAGGATCCGCTCTGGCTTCAACGATCATTGACTTTTTATATTGGTCCCATATACATTCACCACTACTCTAATACAAATATAACATTTAACTTTCTTTGATTCCCCTAATTTGTCCTTTTAATAAATGAGTTTGTTTGCTTTCCGCAACCGATTTTAGATTACACTTTTAACCTACTTTATTACTTATCATGGAATATGCATTGTTATATCTAATTGAAATGCTTTAATTTTTTTTTAATTAATCTATTATAATAATTATGATAATTTTACCAAATAATTCTTCACCTTATCTCGAGGTTAGTTGGAAGCTCTCTTTCAACAATCCCTCCATATTTTCTCCCGAAACTGATTTCTCATTTCATTTACTCTATACTTCAAGTTTTTGATTTCAGGACCCTTCACTTGCCTTCCCGACCTATAAACAAAGTAGTACTAGTCCTTTACAAAGTAGTACTAGTTCATTACAAAGTAGTACTAGTTCGTTAAGATATTTAACGATAAAAAAAACTATTACCTATAGAAAAAAATCGTTTATAATTATTACGATTTTTTACAGGGGCGACTTTTATATATATATATATACTATATAATATATATTATAGTATATATATACCTATATAATATAATACATATAATATATCTATACTATATATATACTATATATATATATACTATACATATATATATTATATATACTATATATAAATATCTATATACTATATAGTATATATTTAATATACTATATATCTAGTATATATATATAATATATATATAATATAATATTATAATACTAATATATATATATATTATACATATATATATATATATCCAAACTATATCATACTATATATATATATAATTACTATATACTACTATATATATATACTATAACATATAGTAATATATTATATATATATAAACTACATATATATTATATTATATATCTATAATACTACCTATAGTATATATAATATTATAATTAATATCATATATACATAATATATATATATATACTATATATATATATACTATACTAATACTATCTATACTATATATAAACGATACCTTCTTGAAATTAATCTGGTATATTTCACTCACTTTCCAGGTCTCTTCTGAGCATTGCAACAATTAAATCACCAAACGAAATAGTGACAGGAATTGTCACATCTAATTTTTCCACCTTTTTTAAATATTAAAATGTTAATTAAAAATAAATTGCGTGACAGATACTTCCTTGCAAATAATTGTCTTTCTCGGAGTTTAAAAAATTTGTACGAAATTTCTTATTCTTTTGTTGTGATATTCTTAAGCGCGACGCAAGCAACACGAGACGAACTCTGTGACGTTTCTGAGTGAATAAGACAGACCAGTAATCCTCCATAGTGCGTCTGTGCTGCATCAGCGATTTTTCCTTTAGAGTTTCACTCTCTGAACGCATCATATATAGTCTATATAGTTTTACTATAAGTATATCAAATCATATCTATATTATATATCAGTATATAATAAATATATATACTAATACCGTATTATATATATATATATACTATATATCATAATATACTATAACTAATATATATATATTTATAAGTATATATATATATATATATATCATATTATATATATACTTATATTATATATATATAATATTACTATCATATACTAATATATATATATATCTATATATAGTATATATATACTAGTATATATATATATAGCTTAATATCGTACTAATGATTGTATATACAGTCGGCGGGACATGTTACATTCTCCCACCATTGCATGGTTGATACTCATATATGTTACGGTTAACGATCACCGGCATATTTCAGCACAGCTCCAACAGCGTATACTAATTTAATGTGCCAACGCACTCCGCATTCGCACCCGCACCGCACTGCACCGCACCACACACGCAACCCACATCCGGTCCAGTCCAGAAAAAACCTTATCTCAGGCCTATCTATCAACTGTGATGGGTGACAATTGGCAATGTTCGCCCAATTGTTTCTTTTTACGATATTTAAAAACTAAATAAAATATAAGGGAACAATATTAGCATTTAAATTATTTTTTAATATAATACTCAGCAGTTTGTATCATACCATACTCAGTCTTTGATAAAATTTAATTCAAATTATATTAATTGAAACTGACTTTGAATTTCATTCAAACTTCCTTTCGATTGACGCGCTGAAGAAATTTTGGACTCTTTACAAGAGAACATATAACTATAATATGTCCTCTTAGCAAATATCGGAAAATGCAAAAAGTTAAAGAAAATCAAAAAAATTTTACTATCTTAGTGTAAGAATAAAATAACAAAAATAATAAAAAAGGACAAATGAAAAACAAAATCTACAAAAACAACAATAAAACTTAAAAAAACAAATAAAATAGGAAATAAATTTATTCAAATGAAGAAAATGAAATATGCTTAAATTTCGCTGGAAATATTCCGCTTTCAATCATTCGGTTATAAACATTTGTTTGAGCGATTTTTGAGATTATGAATAGAGATTTAACTCAGACATGAAACCTTGCGCTTGTTAATATATATATATATATCATAGTATATATACTATATATTATATATATATATATGATATTACTATATAGTATACTATAATATATATATACTAATATATATATATATATATATATTATTACTCACTCATATACTCAATATATATATGTAGCACTCCATTATAACTTGTAAAAATTTTAATTTATAGTTCGTACTTATGCCTAGATTTGCGCGAGCAAAATTTTACGCATAATCGAAATGACAATTGATGATATATAACCCGTCTCGTTGAGGTACTCTTCAGTCAGATCAAATTATCAAGAATCAGAAGAAAATCTCACTCAAGTTACTCTCTCCAGAAATCCTCCAAACTTAAAACGCTCTCGAACAACCGATCGGCACCAAGCAGCATCGGGAAATTTCACGAAAGCTACGAGCTCGCCTGCGAAGAGTCATCTCACAGGAAGGAACTTTTCGTTACTTTATACATTTAATTGCCATTATTTTACTTTTGTTGAATAAACATTCATTTCAAATATGGATTTCTAAATTACCATCCCTCTTTCATATAGGGTGCTTGCTCTCAAAGAAACTCCACCAACTTAGCAAGTACTTACACACTACTTACCCTTAATACCTATAACTTATACATATAAATATCATAGATTAGATAAGAGTCTATATATTATCACTAAATATATAATAAGATATGTATATACATATATACTAGTATATATATAATATTATTCCTTACTATCTAGTATACACATATATATATATACACTATATACTATAATTATATATATATATAATAGCGCTAATACTTATACATACTATACATACTATATATTATAAATAGTTATATATACTATATACTATATACAATATATATATATATATATATATATATAATACTTATTATATATAATATTTATAGATAATATACTACTATTCTGAGAATATAATATATATAGATATATAATGTTTATATAATATATATACTATATATATAACTAATACTATATATAGTAATTACTATACTACTATAATATATATATATATATATAAATACAATATGATATAATATATATTATATATACTATACCGTTCCCCAATACTACTACTACTATACTATACTATAATATACTATATATATATAACTATATATATACATATATATATATGCTATATATATATATATATATTACTACTGAGTACTACTATATATATATATAGCATATACTATATATATACTATACTATAGTATATACAGTATATATATATACTATATATAACTATATATATAAATACCTATATATAATATATATATTACTATTATATATAATATATATATATATATAACAATTATATATATACTATAGTACCAAAAGTTACTTATAACCTATATATAACTATATATTATATATATTATAGCCAAAAATATATTACCTATATAACATATATATATATGTATTATCAATAGTATATATATATACGTATACTATATATATACTATCACTATATATATATATACACTCACTTTACTAATAGTATTATACCTATAGATCATAAACATACTATACAATAATAATAAGTATATATAATAGTATATAACCTACTACTATAAATATACCACAGACATATATACTATACTAGTAATAATATATACCTATATAATATATATATATATTATTATAGGTATAATATTAGATACTATACCCTATACTATATATATATAATATATATATATTATATATATAGTATACTTCATATTTTATCATAGCCTATTATATATATATATATATATATATATATATATATATTATATACTAGATAGCGATACTATAGTAGTATATATAATAAATAACTATAACTATATATATATATATATATAATAGTACTATACCATATCTATATATATATATATATATATAAATATCATAACTATACGTAATACCTATATAATACCATATATAATATATATATACTAAACTACCCTACCTGATATATAGTACCTTATATATATATATATTAGTAATACTGTATATCATATAATAACTATATATATATATATAATATATATATATATATATTATACTACTAAATAATTATATTATATATATATACATATATATATATATATAGCTATCATATATAATATATATATATATATATATATATATATACTATATAATACCTATTATATATACATATCTTCACATTTGCTAGAAACATTTAAAAAGAATAGAGAAGTTCTGATGAGATATAGGATGGTTAGCAACAATGGAGGTGTCTATGGTAGCTGAATTCTTTGGATGACAGATGGTGAGATAAGTTCGAAAGGAGACACCCATGTGTTGGAAGGCTCGCATCTTCATTGACATTCCTTTTCTTCTCTTTTCCTTTCTTTTCTTTTATTAATCTCTTGTCTATATATTTTCTTATTCTCTGTTATTTCCTTTGTTCCCTGATATCACGCAAACTTACGTCTGATTTTGAACTTTATACACTTCACGCTACAATCTTCTTATCATTTTTAAAAATATTTAACTATATTTAATATTTTAATTTAGTAGATTACATTAATTTTTTCTAATACGTTTAATTTATAGATTCATTTTATAATATGCATTAATGATGACTTGATATGATCTACACCAATATGAAATAACGTATCCTTTAGAATGAATTTATATTTTCTTTCAGTTATATGTTTATTTATTAAAGTATTCGTTTCCTTAGGAACCCTTCCGAATTTCTATATTACTATATAAAATCATAGTACATATATATATAACTAATATATATATTACATATTATATATATATATCCTCATATATATATACTATGTATTACTACTACTATATATATAAACTAATATATATAATAATACTATATATATACTATATATACTATACTATATATTATAATATATATTACTACCCTATATATAATATATCACTACATACTATATATATATCATATATATATATAATATTTCCTTAAATATATCATATATATACTTATACATACTATATATATAACACTACCAACACTCATAACCCCCTACATATCCAACACATCATACTATATCATACTAATAGGAAACTGGAAACGACACTAGACTCGGTAAAACTGACAGCATTGCCAAAAATTGAGAAAACTCAAACCGCAACCGACTAAATAATAGACTAAATCCGAAAATTGGCGCCCCGTTAAACTTATTTCTGACTATTGAACGCTCTTAACATCGGCACCATTCCCCTATTCTATCCACACAAACAAGAAGACACAATACATCTCCACACGCATAAGTCCTTATTTTTCCAGGGTATACCCTCCCCCTAGTTCATCAAACGAAACAAAACTTTACGCCCGCAACCTCAGGGCACAACCGAACTCATCAAAAAAAGATAGCTACGGAACAAAAAAATGATTTGAACACAAGAATGATGTTAGACCATTAACTACACGCTGCAAAAAAAACTTGAACCTTCACCGAGAAGCATTCCGAAGTTTATCAGCTCACATTTTTGAAGCAGAAAAATTACTCTCGTTATATCTTCTCCACCTCTCTCTCTCATCTCACTCAGACCATACACATCCTTCTCTCATCACACAATTCTCCTCTACTCTCTCTCCTCTCTCAATCTCTCCTCTCCTCTCTCTCTCTCCTTCTCTCTCTCTCTCATCTCTCTCTCTCTCCCATTTACTACTTTCACCTTTCTATCACAACAAACGTGGTGCTTTTAACGAGCTCCACAAATCCTGCCAACTGAATGAAAGACTAAACCTAAAGACCTAAAATACAACAATACGAATAAATAAATAGATAAAATTAAAAGATAAAATAGAATAAAAAAATAAAATAGATAATCCAAAAAAAAAAATACTTCATCGAACGAGCACATATTCTTTTATGTTTCCTAGAGTCCCTGTGACGTTACGTAAAGACCTTACCCTATCCAAATCTATACTGTTCGATTTCTATTATTCTCTTGTATTTGCAAGATGACCAACTGCTTCTTCAATTCCTACATTCGATCAGCGATACCCAAACTGGGTTAAACGCGTACCCTTATAGGGGTACTCGGCAGCACTTGGCTCCTCGCCGGGTCCGCGTGCAAAATAAAACAATTCAGGTCAATCGGCGGAAAACACGAAACAAAAATGAAAGGAATGACAAAGCGCAACACATAAATTCAACATATCTCGGAATTACTCCATCTGTCCTCCCTCATCATTTCACTTAACAGATCCCATGTTTTCGGAAGACTTGTACACATGATGAATTATCCTCATACATTTTTATATGAAAACTTTCATTTTAAGTTAATGTGGTAATAAATTACTTTAATAGTTTTTATTTGTTTCCAGATCATAGGACTATTCTAATACAATTGAAAATAAAATTGTAAAATCAAATAAAAAGCCAATAAGGTTTCATTAATTTGAAGTCTTTTGATTCCATTTAGGCTAACTCTAAGAACCATTGACTACTTAAACAAAAAACATGAAGGCGATGGAAGCAGTGGCCCGAGGTACTAAATACATGATAAGCCTAATCAAGGTGAATGACGGGAAAGCGAAACAAGGTTGAGCAT
>JABUQX010100955.1:10000-17574 GCA_015478945.1 Trachelipus rathkii | reverse complement strand
ATTTTTCGCACCGACTACACCAAGAATTTTTTTTTCGCACCTACCACAGAAGTAATTTTTTACGCCGCAATTCACCGCAATGAAACACTGAAATTGTGTGCTGCCACAATATTCCCCAGCCAACCCTATTACCGTGGAGGGATCTTAGTCGATCTCTTGGTATGCGAGTGCTATTCTTCAGTTCAGCCGGATTTTTGATATTTTGTCGTCTGTCCTTCGTTTAATTATTTTAGGTTTTGTTGGCTCAAGTTTAATTAGATTATTAAATAGGAACTTAGGCGGTAATTGTTTACAGTAAAGGCCTCTAAACAGATTTTTATAAAAATCACCATAGACTAAAAAAAATAGTAATGAATAAAAAAAATGTAATAGCAGTACAGAGGGGTGTTATCCCTGATTTTTTTAAAAATCACAGGATATACTCTAAAAAATAAGAATAAAAACAAAAATTGTCGCTCTCTTTAGGGAAAAAAAGTTACAGCCTCTCAAAGTTGTTAAAACTCTCATAGACTTTTCAATTTTGATCCATCAAGGTTAGGTCTCATTTCATTCCCTCTAGTTCAGGTTATGATAAGTTTTGTTAGGTATACACAGAGAAAATCTATATAGAATTAATAAATCTTATCATAACCTAAACTAGAATGGCCCTAAAACGAGCATGAGGACCACTAAATTTTTTTGTAAGAAGCCTATGGGAAAATTTTAAACTTTGAGAGGCTCTAACTTTTTTTCCTAAAGACTTAAATCATTTTCATTTTTTTTTAAGCTTCATTATTATTTTTTTAGAGTATATCCTGTGATTTTTAATTATTTTTTTTTTTTCATAAAATCCTGTGGGATTTATAACAACTTTGAAAGTCTGTAACTTTTTTTCTTAAAGAGAGCGCCGATTTTTATTTTCATTATTTTTCATTGTTATTTTTTTTAGAGTTTATCCTATGATTTTCATAAAAATCGGGGGTGACACCCCTCCGCACTACCATTACCAAAAAAATTATAAATGATCTGTCCCTTTAGGGAAAAAAGTTATAGCCTCTCAGTTTGTAATTTTCCCATAGGGTTTTATAAAAAAAAACAAAAAAAAAACGGGTTTCAAGGTTGGTTTAGGACCATCCTAGTTCAGATTACAAAAAGATTTTTTAAGTATACACTATATAGCTACTTAACAAAACATATCATAACCTGAACTAGTAGGGTGGTAAACCGAGACCTAACCCGGATGGATTGACGATGCCATAAACCTAGACCTAACCTAGATGGATTTACATTGCTGTAAACCTAGATAAAGTTCTGGCAATCATGGCTTTGCTACAATTTTTACTCTTCCCTTGTGCATATTTTATAAATTACGATAAAAAGAAATTCCAGTCAGTTTTTTTTATAAGAAAAGTCTATGGGATTTTTTTTTAAACTTTGAAAGGCTGTAACTTTGGTAATAGTTGAGTTTAACAGATTCTCAAAAATTTAATATTTTTTTTAAAATCAATCGATATTTTGATATTCCTATAAGCAACTCTACCAAATGTTGCAAATAAAAAATTACCAAATTTACGATATTTTTATAAGCACATTATTTATTGTTTTCATATATCATTTTTTTTTTTATATTCCCAAAATCAGTAAGGTTATGATAAGTTCTGTTAAGTAGATACAGATTTACTGTGTATAATTAACAAAACTTATCATATAACCTAAACTTAATGTGTACTAAAACAAATTCAAACCAAAATTTTTTTTTTGTAGATTTATTAAATTTATATGAGAGATGTTTGGCACCATTTCATTACCTACTATTATTTTTAAGTCTGCTTTGATTTTTATAAAAATCTGTTTAGAAGCCCTTATTGTTACTTAGTATACATATTGAGGAACATCATACTATATGATTAAAATGTATTCACTTTGTAACTACATCATTTGAAATAGTTGGTGATACCATCACAAACTTGAATTAAAGGTGACATCATCCTGATTGGATTCCAACTTAAGTGAAACAATTGTTGATTTCAATTTTATTATTTTTCACGTTTAAGAAGCAGAATTTATACAAGTGAGAAAAATTAAGTAGCTACTCTTAAGCTTATACTTAGGGTTTTCTTATACTCCTAAACCAACTTGGAGACTTTTTCAGTAAAAAGCTTCAAAGTCAGTTTAGGATCATCCTAATTCAGGTTATGATAAGATTTATTAAGTATACACAGATTTACTATGTGTATACCTAGCAAAGCAAATCATAACCTGAACTAGTAGGGTCCTAAACTGAGACCTAACCTGGATGGATCGACGATGCCATAAACCTAACCTAGATGGAGTTTTGGCAACAATGGCTGTGATATTATTTCTTTTACAGTCTTCCCTTGCACCTACTTCGTAAAGTGCAATAAAATGAAATTCCGGTCAGTTAGAGTATAAGAAAACTCTATGGGAGTATTTCAAACTTTTAAGCAATATTTTTTATAAGTAATGTATGTTTTGATATGGGTATGAAGCAACTCTGCCACTATTTCTTTTTATGTTCGAAAAATAAGCGAGGTTATGATAAGTTTTGGTAAGTAGACACAGATTTTCTGTATATATTTAACAAAACATCAAAACCTAGACTTTATGGGCCTGAAGCCGAATTTAAACAAAAAAAAAGTCAGTAAAGTTAATATATTTATATAGCTATTAAAGAGATTTGGCAGAGGGTTTTTTAGTCCTCTTACATGGGGATGAAAGATATTTTAAAAAAAATTAATTATCAGAAAAAAATATTGATATTTTGTCAGATTGAGGTAAACTCAACTATTACTGAATAATAATTGCTCCACTGGACCTAGGAAATTAACTTTAAATATTTTAGTGCTTTCTGGTAGACATAACTTCATCTCTTAAAGAGAACACAAATTTTAATGCATATGACCCAATACTTCATCCACCATACTTTCATCGTTAGTTAATATTAAGTCTAGTAGTGCATCGTATCTTGTGGGTTCTTGGACCATCTGGGTCAAAAAGTTATCTAGTATACAATTTATGAATGCAGAACTACTATGGTCCATATTAGACAAGGAATCCCAATGAATGCCAGGAAAATTAAAATCACCCATTATGACTATACCTTTTTCTTTATTGTGGCATGCTGTCTCTATTTCTTTCACAATTTCTGCGTCTAATTCTTGACTCTGGCCAGGAGGTCTATAAAATGCCCCTATTCTAAATGATTTATTGATATAAGAATATCTACCCACACTGATTCAATTTCAATGATTCATTTTAAAGTCAGTCATTAATGCAGATTGAATATTGCTTTTCATAAAGCGCCACACCACCACCCTTCTTTCCTCTACGGCTGGTATAAATTAAAGCGAATTTGCCATCTAGTTGAATATTCCTGAAAGAGTCTTCATATAATTCTCATTAACCCGTGCCTCATTATGAAATAATGTCCAACGATTATCATTTATGTATAACTTAATCATATCACTTTTTCTCAGTATTCTAGTGAACATTGTATAATGTATTTGGAACTCGAAATGCTGTTATTTTTATTATCATTCGATCATTTTTGAACCTGTAACCAACACTAGCTTTATTTATCTCCCCACTATTATAGTTACCATTGCTATTATTTGCTAATATAGATTTAGCCCACCACCCCCAACTTTACCTAGTTTTTTGCTAAACATTATGTATTTTCTTGCGAGTGAATCTAAAAGTTATATTGGTTTTTAAATAAAGAAAGTCCAGTTTTGGTGCTATTTACATGAAAACATAAAAAAATAAAAAAAAAATAAAAAAAATAGGCCTAAATAAATAAATAAATTTTTCCATGAAATGATTGGGTAAACAAACATGATCTAAATAAAAAAAATTGTTTCTCGCCCACTTATATATACTCTGAAAATTTAATTTTGATAGAACAAGAAAGAAAAAAAATCCAAATTTTTTATTCATGCAGTAGCTAGCTACCTTTTTTTTTTTTTTTTTTTTTATCAAAAATTGAGAAATCTTACCAAATTTCCAAAAATCTTCAAGTTTCCAAAATCATTAACATCGCTTGAATATATTAGTGGAAAATATGTGGTTATTGAAAGCTGGATAGTATAATTATAATTTTGGGAATTGTATAAGATTCATTTTCCCAAATCATTGGGATTTTCCTGATTTTGCATTTTTTATTTTTTATATCCTTTTTACAGCCATTACATAAATTTTTTATCTATCTGGGAAAAAAATTTTAAATCTCAAAAAAGGTGCAAGAAGGTTACTTTGATAAAAAAATCAAATCAAACCCTGAAGCTCGTAAGTTTATCTAATAATCTTAGCCAATCTCAATATTAGTTTCTTTAGTTAATAGTTTATGTACTGTACTATATATATATATATATACCTATATATATATATATATATATATATATATATATATAATAATAAAATATAGTATATATATATTATATATATACTATATATATTTATATATATATATATATATATATATATATATATATATATATATATATATATATTATATATATATATATATATATATAATATATATATGATATAATATTTGTGTTGGTGGTTTTGTCGGGATGTATGTAAAAGTAAATGCAGATTCCTATGAGCGGATAAAAATGTAAATGTTTAAGGAGTTCTAAGAAGTCAAACGCAGTGAAATAACCTTTTCTATAAAGTGATCGAACAAAAACCAATTATAATAATGATAGTGTCCCCACAAAAGAAAGACAAAAAAAAAATAAAATGTTGCGTGACCACTCACTGTTTCTTCTCCAATCAATTTTCCAATCTAAAGGTTCTTATATCTATGTTTAGACATTAAAGAATAGAATATAGAGACAGTAAAAAGCCACATGGGCCTATCGAGACTGTCCCATCAACCCCACTACCCAAACATGCATCATGCAAAAATCCCACAAAGCAACCCCAGGGCTTCGTCAATTTTTGTAACACAAATCCACCCAATTTGGCTTAGTCAAAAACTAATGATATAAATATATTATATATATATATATATATTTATATATATATATATAATATATAATTATATATATTATAAATATATTATATATATATATAGTATATATATATATATATATTAGGGAATGGGCGGATAGTGAATTTTAGCCGGATTAGCCGCGATACCGGGATATCCGCGCTGAAGTTAACCGGATACCGGCCGGATATCGGATTAGTGAATTAGCCCGGATAGCGGATACCGGATATCCGCGCAGTCTGTTACATAGCGTCGGCGGGGTGACTAAATAAAAAAAATTGTTTTTTTTTTTTGCTCATCGTGGTAGTACTACAGTTTTATTTATATTTATCTTTAATTCTAGAGAGTTTTTATATTTTTCTAAAAAAAATAATAATAAATTTAGTGTGTGGTATAGTACCTTAAATAGAATTTCACATTTGAAAAAATGCGAGTTTTTTTTAACTTTGTTTTAAATGAAAAGTTATAGACAGATTTAATATATATTTTTTCAGTGTAGTACAGTTGAGTATGTTAGCTTTAAAACTAGGCCAAACTATTTTTTTGTCCAAACCAGTAAGTGCGTTAAATCGCTGCGGCTAACTTGCCCGATTTCATCCCCCCCCCCCATAAAAAATTGATGATGGGGTGAATTGCGCCAACTTGTTTATTCTTATTTATGTAGCCTATTATTATGACATTTTATTACACGTTAATTAATTAAAATATAATAAACAGTTACTTATATTAGGTAAAAATTAAAAATAAAAATGAAATTTATATGCGAAAATATGAATTCAAAAAAGTCAAAATTTAAATTTATTCCACGAATGGGGTGAATTGGGCCACCACATTTTTATTCTTATTTTATTTAATTCATTATTGAAATTTTAATTGCTTATTACTAATTTTAATATAATAAACAGATTTCTATATTAAGAAAAATTAAAATATAAAAAATTTAAATTTATACAAAAAGAGAATTTAAAAAGATAGCCCCAATTCACCCCACAATGGTGCCCCAATTCACCCTTTAAACTGAGTCTAAATGAGCTTTATTTAAACTTTATAAAACTATGATTATTAGTGATCATACAAATTTACACCTATGAACTATCCACAACATGCAAAAGGTGGAGAGAATGTTCAGGTCGTTTCAACTTGTAAATACAGAATTTACAAATGTTGTTCGAAGACGCCTCCATCCATGCGAATACATGCCTCAGCCCTCTGGCGCCAGGTTTCATTGCATGCCAATAACAGTGACGCCGGGTTGATGCCCCTACATTGCGTTGCGTTTTTCGACGGCGATGATCATCGGGCGAGGTTACTGGGTCATTAAACCCAGCGTACACAGTATGTTTGAGATACCCCACAGAAAGTAGTCCAGTGGTGTTAGTCGGGTGAACGAGCAGGCCATGGAAATGGACCCTCTTCTGATCCATCTTCCCGGAAAGGTTCTGTCGAGGTAGGTCGTCGTCAGCTCGTCACTATAGCTGCATTGATGTGCTGGGTATCCGATCATGTTAAGTAGTAATATATGCTTCGTTGTCTAAAGGTTATTATCACTTCAGCGAGGTCAACAAGGACGGTCTACAGGAAATGGAGATCCGTAACCCTTTTCAAAAATTTCCCTCGAAGAACTAAGCGCCCGATCAATCCTTACTATTGAGAATATACCACACCAAAACGTTGACTGAGTATTGAACCTGGTGGATGGCTAGTGAATGTTAGACGGAGGTTTGTTTCCGCCCAATGTCTGAAGTTCCACCTGTTATACATACCGTTATTGGTAAAGCGAGATTCATCTGTCCATAAGATTATTTTCCAATAAAGTCCGGTCATCTATTAGAAGGGCAATCAAATAGACAGCTAGGAACCCAGCCGCCCTTATTGGTCTCCAGGATGCAAACCATGCACAATGTGTGGCCTATATGGATACATGTTTGTATGAAACACGAATCGCGTCGTATGGGTTTCCTTCGATATTTCAAGACCGAACTAGCCTAGCCGCATGAGGACGTTGGATTTTCCATGGGGTATAGCAGAACGTCCAGTTCGATGTCGAATGTACGGACACGACCCCCCTCCCGTATGTGATGAGGGGGGTTGAACTATCGACCCTGTGCCTTGAAACCGTCAGTAAACTCTATGGAATGCCATGTGCCTCGGCGGTCGTCGATGTGGATAACGTTGTCCATATTCCATGCAGCGCAGCTCTGCGAGCTTCCTGTTTTGCGTATTGTATACCCAAACATGTCACGCCTCTTCGTTCCTGCGTATACTGGTCCAGTCGTGGCATGTTCCAAAATGATGGCTCCGACTAGAAACAAACCACTCTGAAGTTATTACGTTTACACTACACTTTTATTACGCATAATCAAGGTTATGACATAAACCTCCATATGATAGCCCTGTTGGATTGTACACATTCACATGGCCGTATTTATAGTACATATCAGTACATAGCAATGTAATCTAAAAGGGTATGCATTAGGTATTTTAATAATTCCTTGTTAGCTGTATCGATATTTTTTAAATACTATTGGATATGCCTATTGTATTTAACCTTATTATTTCATACTGACACGTTTCGGCT
>JABUQX010100955.1:0-5000 GCA_015478945.1 Trachelipus rathkii | reverse complement strand
GATTTGAAAAGTAGCAGTTAACAAAAATCTTGTGCCCTCAATGAAAAGGGATGATTCAAAAGGGTCATTTGCCCTTGTCCCAATCCTAAAGAAATTATATAAACTAGCATTAATTTACCGACAAAAAAAAAATATGTTGTGCAATTAAATCCATTTAAAAAAATGTTCAGTAGGAAATATGTTACCTCAAGATAAGTCAAATCAAGACGTAAAAGTGGTCGTAGATCAAACAAATCTGACAAGGGACTATCTTGAGGATTAAGTTGGAACTTAAGAACGTCTATCCTATGAAAAAATAATACTCACGTAATTTGAATCCTTTAGTATGTATTCATTCGAGATAAAAAAATATAAGCATTTCACATAAAACTTTCTCCCACCAACCTTATGGTATTCTTAAAAAATACATAAAGTGTGAAGTTACTTCTGACATATACAAAAACTTGAGAAAAGTTGAAGACAGCCTTATAACTTCATTACTATTGGCCTGAAAGAATAAACAAAAATCGCTTCTTGTATTTTTGCGCTAGAGTTAAAAACTCTACAATATATATAACAGTATAGTGTTAATTTGTTGATAATGGTTTGTTCAGAAGTTATTGATTGTTAAACTCATTTCAGTATTTATAGAGGATTGGATAGGTATATGGTAGGGAATGGGCCGAGATATCCGCGAAACTATCCGGTATCCGCCTATCCGGCCAATTTTTTGACTATCGCGCTACCGGCTGGATATCATTGTCTATCGGCCGGATAGGCCCGGATAGTACTTCCCTAGTAGCGTTCTTCCTCATTGGGAAATATTCAAAATAAATTGAAAATGATAATATATATACTATATATAGATACTATATATATATATAATATATATATTATATATATATATAGATATATATAATATATATATATATATATTACTATATATATATATATTATATATATATATAGATATATATATATATATATATAAATATATATAAATAATACTTGTTTAGACTTTCTCGATGTTGGGTACCAATGTTATATTATCTTATTCATCATTTATGTTTACTGTACAGTACAAACATTTTTATCTGGAAATTTCTGTGCGGACACGTTTCATAAATAATAGCCATATATAACTTAAGTTAAGAAAATGTGATACATATCAGGAAAAAATGATGATATTCAGTTATTGGTGCGCGCATTTTAAGCCCTTTAAGTTTTTGTTAATATTACTTATTACTAAAACCTTAAAAATACTGAGCAAAAAAATACCGATTTTGCAGGTGTTGATAGGCCAGAGTACAAAAGATGGCCAACGTGTAAAAATTTGCGGACTATAAATTTTTTCATTCCACTGAAATTCCACAATTTTTTTGATAGTCCTCTAATTGCAGAATTAAATTGCGGAATGATATAGGCATTCCGCTAACTGCAATTCCGCAACATTTTTCAAATTTTCGCAATCGCAATTACGCAATTTATTTTGGTATTCCGCAATTGCGGACTTAAATTGTGGAACGCCCATCTCTGATAATATATATATATACTATATATATATATATATATTATATATATATATATATATATTATATATATATATATATATATTAATATATTATATTATAATATATATATATATAATAATATATATATATATAACTATATAATATTATTTATTATATATATACAATATATTATATATATACAGGGTGTCTCACGAGTTATAGTTACAGCGGTGTATTCACCGTACGGATTGTTTTAGCTATGAAATGTGTAAGAAATAGGCTTCGATTATTAATTCATTAAAGCGAGGATGGAATATGTTACGTATGCGTGTCTGCGCTACGCGGCCAATACGAACCGCGCACAAACATGCGAATGTCGAATGGGATGATATATTTTTTATGCCTTCTGTGAAATGCACATAAATAAAAAATGAGGTGGGCTCTTCCTCTCGACATTATTGGATACGGTTGTTCGTTTCCACGCAGATGTACCCATAAACAACTAGACGTCATTCGTAGACATCATGTGCCTACAAAGGCCGAAACGTGTCAATATTTGAAATAATTAGGTTAAATACAATAGACATATCCAATAGTTATTTAAAATATCGATACAGCTAACAAAGGAAATAAATATTACAATACCTAATGCATACCCTTTTAGATTACATTGATAAGTACTATATGTAGCCTAATAAATACGGCCATGTAAAGGTACAACCAACTAACAGCTATCATATGGAGGTTATGTCATAACCTACAAATTATGCGTAATAAATTGTAGTGAAACGTATAACTTCAGAGTTGTTTGTTAGTCAAGAGCCATACATTTAGGAACATGCCACCGTACCAGTATACGGCAGGACGAACAAGCGTGCACATTATGTTGGAGGGGTACATACGCAAAACAGGAATGCTCACGCAGCTTGCGTGCCAGACATATGCGACAAACGTATATCCACATCGCACGACCGCGCCAGCACATGCATTCCATAGGAGTTTACAGACGTTTCAAGTTACAAGGTCGATAGTTCAAAACGCCCCTCATCACACACGCCGGCACGGGGGTTCGTGTCCGCTACATTCGACGTCGAACTTGCGACGTTCTGCTCATTACACCCATGAAAATCCAACGTTCTCATTACGGCAGGTAGTTCGTTCTTGGGAATATCGAAGGAAACCATACGACGGATCGTGTTGCATGCAAATGTATCCATTATAGGCCATTACATGTGCATGGTTTGCCATCGTGGAGACCAAAAGGGTGGCGGGGATTCCTGACCGTCATTGATTGCCGTCTAATGGATGTACCGGACTTATTGGAAAATTCTTATGGAACGATGAATCTCGCTTTACCAGATAAACGGTATGTTATAACAGGTGGAACTTCAAACATTGGGTGGAAACAAACCCCTATATAACATTCACTAGCCATCACCAAGTCTCATACTCAGTCAACGTTGTTGTATACTTCTTAGTAGGATTATCGCGGCCTTAGTTCTTCGCAGGAAATTACAGGACAGCGCTTACTTCCATTTTCCGTGCAGCACCGTCCTTGTTGACTTCCTGAGTGATATACTAAGAATTTACAACGAGCGATATATTATAACATGCATGGGTTGCCCAGCGCATAATGCCAGCTTAGTGACACTACCTCGACAGGACCTTTCCGGGCAAGATGGATCGCGAAGATCGCGATCCATTTCCTATGGCCTGCGGCGTTTCACCCGACTTAACACCACTGGACTACTTTTTGTGGGGGGTACCTCAAACATACCGTGTACGCTCGGTTTAATGACCAGTAACCTCGCCCATAATCTCGCCGTCGAATAACAACGCCATGTAGGGGAAATCAACCGGCGTTCCACTGTCATTGCGCTTGAAAATGAACACCTGGCGCCAGAAGGCGCTGAGGCATGTATTCGCGTGAAATGGAAGAGTCTTCGAACAACATTTGTTAATACTGTTTGTACAAGTTGAAACGACCTTACACGTTCTTCTCCCTTCTTGCATACTGTGGATAAAGATTCATAGGTGTAAATTTGTATGATACTATTAACAACGTTGTTACATTACATGTATCGATATTATGAGCTCTCTTGAATACCATTGTTTTCTTCAAACCTTTTCACATTCACGTTTAAAAAACTATTGTTGGTAAACATTGACGCGTTGATGGGTACAGTGAGTGAAACGAAGAACCGTTATCAAAAAATGTCGATAAGAAGAGGCCCACCTCATTTTTTTATTTGCATTTCACAGAAGCCATAAAAAAGTATATCATCCCATTCGACATTTTCATGTTTGTGCTCGGTTTTCGTATTGCGTGTGCGCAGACACCAACGCTAAAACAATATCCATTCCTCCTTAATGGAATTAAATATCGAACTGATATTCCTAGCACATATGACATACTTTAAACATCGCGAAAGATGGTACACTGCTGTATAACATGACTCGGCAGACACCATATATATATATATTATATATATATATATATATATATATTATATATATATATATATATATATATATATATATATAGTAATATATATATATATATATATATATATATATTATATATTATATATATATATATATATATATATAATATATATAATATATATATATATATATAATATAATATATATATATATATATATATATATATACCTATATAAACCGGCGGTAAAGGAATAGCACAGGACTCCACATATTTTCTGAAAAAATTCTAAGTCCAAAATCAATATATCAATATGTATATATAATATTAATTATAATATATAATAATAATATATAATAATAATAATATAATATATAATATAATATACATAATATAATAGTAATATATAGGCCTATATATACATATCGATATATTGATTTTGGACAGAATTTTTTCAGAAAATATGTGGAGTCCTGTGCTATTATACCTTTACCATATACGGTATATATATAACAGGACTGCCGCCGGATATCCGACCGGATATCCGGTATCCGCGTTTTAACTTCGCCGGATATCCGTATCCGCGCTATCCGGCTAATTTCAGCTATCGGCGGCCCATCCCTAGTATAATGGATGGTATTGGTATAACTTACTGTATCATGACTAAGCCAAATTGTTGGATTTTTAGTTAGTTATTACAGTTAAACTATATGCCATAATGATGACAATTTGGTCTTATTTAATACTTTGGTGTGGTTAGCATGTACCTTAGCTATAGGTTTTGCCTTTTGAAGTAATCTGTGTATATATTGATCAACTTAAGGATGCAATTTGGATTTTTGCAGTTCTGCCTTGGATATTTGAAGCGGCTATTACATTTTGTTTTGACTTGGACACAGTCTTGCCATAGGCCCATGTGGCCTGTTTACTATATATATATATAATATATATATATATTATATATACTAATATATATTATTATATATATATATAATATATATATATTATATATATATAGATAATATATAATAATTTATATAATTAATAACATATATATATTAATCCTT
>JABUQX010100954.1:0-34149 GCA_015478945.1 Trachelipus rathkii | reverse complement strand
TTGCCATTCAATGAAACACATTATTTTTTCAAATGCTGAAAATACCGTAAACTTAATTTAAGAATTACCAATAATTTCAAATGTTGAAAGTTAGGAAAAAATCGTACTTTAAGAGTTTTTAAATTTGTATGTGAAAATTTAAGAAAAAAGCGTAATTTTAAGAAGTTAAAATTTTTTATTAAAACAGGTTTCAAACTAATTGAAATATTTGGTATTATAAAACAAATATTTTTGAAATTTTCATTAAAAAAACTCAATTAGACACCTAAAATATTAATAAATTTACTTTTCTGCTTTTTGAGATAGCATTTCATTTTATTGAAACACATTATTTTTCAAATGTGAAAATACCGTCAAAAACACATTTTTAAGAGTTTACCAAATAATCTTTAAGTGTTGAGGTTAATGAGATTATTAAATTGTAAGAGTTTCTGATTTTCTTATGTGAACAATTATATGAATGGCGTATTTTATGAGTTAAATGTTTGTCATCTAAACTGGTTTTCACAAAAAAAAGATATGATATACAGGCTAATGTTAAATATTATTTAAAAAAAAGTCATTTAAGACATCAAAAACTATTAATAATTTCATACTTTTTCAGCTTTTTGAAATTGCATTTCAATGAACACTTATTTTTTCAATGCTGAAAATAACCGTTAAAAACTCAATTTTAAGATGTTTCAAATAATTTCAAATGTTGAAATTTAGGAAAAATCGTACTTTTAAGAGTTCTAAATTTGTAATGTGAAAATTTAAGAAAAAGCGTAATTTTAGAAGTTAAAATTTTTTATTAAAACAGGTTTTCACAAACTAATGAGTTATTTGAAAATAAAAAGCAAATTTTGAATATAATTTATTTAATGTTAATTTATTAACAAACTCATTAATAAATTCACTGCCTTTTTCTTGATTGACACGTTGCATTTTTACTTGAAACAAATTATTTTTTTCAGATGGTGAAAATCCCGTAAAAAATTCAATTTTTTAGATTTACCAAATAATTTAAAATGTTGAAACTTTAGGAAAAATCGTACTTTAAATTTTTAAAATATTTAAGCAAAGCGTAATTTTAGATGTTAAATTTTGTCTTTTATAAAACATATTTTGATAACTAATGAAATATTTATTATATTAAAATAAATATTGAAACATCTTTAAAAAAACGTTCAATTTAAGACACCAAAAAATTAATAAATGCTCTTTTCTGCTTTTTCAAATAAAATTGCATTTCAATGAAACACATGTATTTTTCAAATTTTGAAAATTACCGTTAAAAACTCAATTTTTAAGGATTTAACAAGATAATCTTTCAAAGTGAAATGTTAAGGAAAGAAATCGTACTTTTAGATTCTAAATTTTGTAATGTGAAATTAAGCCAAAGTAATTAAAGTTTAAAATTTTTATTAAACAGGTTTCCACAACTAATGAAATATTTGTATATAAAAACACAATATTGAATAATTTCATTAAAAAACGTCAATTTAAGACACCTAAAACAATTAATAAATTCTCTTTTCTGCTTTTTGAAATTGCATTTCAATGAAAACAATATTTTTTTCAAATGCTGAAAATACCGTTAAAAACTCAAGTTTAAAGAGTAGTCAAGATTAATTTCAATGTTTTGAAACAACTAAGGTTTGTGAATAATTATATTTCAAAACGTCAACATTAAAAAAAAGCGTTATTTTATAACTAACATTTTTATTAAAAAAGGTTTCACAACTATGAAAATATTGGTATATAGGAAATATTATTCCTTTTCTTTTATATAACCTTGTTCTTCTCTTGCAAACTTTATCTATTCTCCTTTTCTCTTTTTGAATTCATCTTGTTCTCTAAAAAACACATTATTTTTTTCACTTCTGAAATACCTTATTTAAGTCAATTTTTAAAGAGTTAGTCAAGAATTGACATGTGAAATTTAGGAAAAATGTACTTTTAAGAGTTTCTAAAATTTGTGAATGTGCAAATTTTAAGAAAAATTTTTTTTTAAAAAAAATTTTTACTAAAACAGGTTTTCACAACTAATGAAATATTTGGTATATAAAAACAAATATTAAAATTTCATTAAAAAACGTCAATTTAAGACACCTAAAACTATTAATAAATTCACTTTTCTGCTTTTTGAAATTGCATTTCAATGAAACACATTATTTTTTCAAATGCTGAAAATACCGTTAAAAACTCAATTTTAAGATTAACAAATAAATTCAAATGTTGAAATTTAGGAAAAATCGTACTTTTATGAGTTCTAAATTTGTAATGTGAAAATTTAAGAAAAAGCGTAATTTTAGAAGTTAAATTTTTTTATTAAAACAGGTTTTCACAACTTCTGAAATATTTGGTATATAAAAACAAATATTGAAATTTCATTAAAAAACGTCAATTTAAGACATCTAAAACTATTAATAAATTCACTTTTCAGCTTTTTGAAATTGCATTTCAATGAAACACATTATTTTTTCAAATGCTGAAAATACCGTTAAAAACTCAATTTTAAGATTTACAAATAATTTCAAATGTTGAAATTTAGAGCAAGTCGTAATTTCAGATTTTCTTAAATTCGCAATTGTGAAAATTTAAGAAAAAAGCGTAATTTTAGAAGTTAAATTTTTTTATTAAAACAGGTTTTCACAACTAATGAAATATTTGGTATTTAAGACACCTAAAACTAAAATTTAAGACACCTAAAACTTAAGACACCTAAAACAATTAAGACACCTAAACACCTAAACCTAAACAATTAAGACACCTAAAACAATTAATAAATTCTCTTATCTGCTTTTAGAAATTTCATTAAAAATTTCATAAAAATTTCATTAAAAAACGTCAATTTAAGACACCTAAAACAATTAATAAATTCTCTTTTCTGCTTTTTGATATTGCATTTCAATGAAACACATTATTTTATCAAATGCTGAAAATACCGTTAAAAACTCAATTTTAAGATTTAACAAATAATTTCAAATGTTGAAATTTAGGAAAAATCGATTCTTATATAGAGTTCTTAAATTTTAAGTTGAAAATTTAAGAAAGGTATTTTAGAAGTTAAAATTTTTATTAAAACAGGTTTTCACAATTAATGACATATTTGGTATATAAAAACAAATATTGAAATTTCATTAAAAAACGTCAATTTAAGACACCTAAAACAATTAATAAATTCTCTTAATCTGCTTTTATTCTCATTTAACACATTATTTTTTCACATTCTGAAAATACCGTTAAAACTCAATTTAATGATTAACAATATTTCAAATGTTGAAATTGTAGGGAAATCGTACTTTAAGAGTTCTAAATGATATGTGAAAATTTAAGGAAAAAGCGTAAATTTTTAGAAGTTAATATGTTTTTATTTTAAAACAGTTTTCACAACTAATAAATATTTGTAATTAAAAACAAATCTTGAAATTCCATTTAAAAAACGTCAATTTAGGACACTAAAAATATTATAAATTCTATTTATATTTGAATGCATTTCAATGAAACACATATGCAAATGCTGAATACCGTTAAAAAACTCAATTTTAGATAGCAAAGGAATTTCAACTGTTGAATTAGGAAAATCGTACTAAGAGTTCTAAATTTGTAATGTGGAAATTTTAAGAAAAAGGTTTAATTTATAGACGTTAAATTTTTTTACAAAACAGGTTCCAACTAATGACATATTTCGGGTTATATTACAAAACAGATATTGAAAATGCATTAAAAAACGTCAACTTTTAGACACCATAAATTATAATCAAATTTTATTTTCCTTTTTGGATAAGCATCTACTGCTGCATGGATGAACGCACACGTCGATCTTATTTTTTCAATGCTGAAAATCCGTTAAAAACGTTAAAAACTCAATTTTTAAGATTAACCAATAATTTCAATCGTTGAAATTTGAGGAAAATCGTACTTATAAGAGTTCCTAAATTCTGTAATGTGAAAATTAAGAAAAAGCCGTAACTTAGAAAGTATATTATTGTCATTTAATTATTAAAAGAGCTTTTCACAACTAATGGAAATATTTGGTATAAAAAGAAATAAATATTGAATTTTCATTAAAAAAAAGTGCAATTTACAGACATCTAAAAACTATTAATAAAATCACTTTTCAGCTTTTAAAGATTTCAATGAAAACCACAGGTTTTTTTTTTCAAATGCTAAAATCCCGTAAAAACTCAATTATAAGTTACTACCAAAATACTTTCAAATGTCCGAAATTTAGGGCAAAAATCGTAATTTTACCGATTCTAATTCTGCGTTTAAGTAGAAATTTTAAAAAAAAGCGACTTAATTTAAAGTAATCTTTTATTTATTTAAAACAGTTTTAAATTAATGAAAATTTGGTATATAAAAACAAATATTTGAAATTTCATTAAAAAACGTCAATTGTAAGACACTAAAACAATTAATAAATTCTCTTTTCTGGCTTTTTGAAATATGCATCTTCACATGACACATTATTTTGTTGCACAATGCTGAAAAAGACCGTTAAAAACTCATTTAAGATTTGACATTATATAATGTCCAAATGTTTGAAATTTATGGGGAAGAAAAAGTCGTACTTTTAGACGTTCTTAAATTTTATGTGAAATTTAAGCAAAAACGTAATTCTAAAAGTTTAAAATTATTTGCAATCCTTAAATCCAATTACTTACCTGAACATGAGAATATTGGAATAAAAACCAAATATTAAATATTACAAAGTCAATTATGACACCTAAAAGAAAATAATTAAATCCTTGGTTTTGACTTGAAAGTGCAGTTTCATGAAAACACATTATTTTTCACAATACTGCAACATATACCCGTTTTAAAAACCTGCGAAAATACTTTTACTCAAGATTAACGCCACAATAATTCCAAATGTTGAATTTATTAAATTCGTACTCTATAAGAATTCAAAATCGGAGGTAATGTGAAAATTAATGCAAAAGCGTAATTTTAAGAAGGGTAACGATTTTATTAAAAAAGGTTTCACAACTAATGAAATATTCGGTATATAAAAAACAAATATTGAAGATTTTCTTTAAAAAACCTAAATTTAAGACACGTAAAAAATTAAATAAATCTCTTTTCTGCTTTTTGAAATTGCATTTCATTGAAACCATTTTTTCAAATGCTGGAAAAATCGTACTTTTATTAATTGCAATTAAGATTTCATAAATAATGCAATGGTAGAGCAACTGAGTCGAGAGGCAATCCGCAGATACATAATATTAAGAAGTAATCTAAAAAATTAATAATGATAATAAGCGATAAAAATATAAGGGAGAAAGAAAAATATTCAAGAAAAAATAATATTAAATATATAAATTTAGAACAAAAAAGAAAAAAGTTTTCCATTCATGTAGCTTAATATATTAAACGGGAAGGCCAATCCTGAGTTTTGGTGCATCACATAAAAATAGCATAATTTAACAAAGCAATTAAGAAAGTTAAATTAGGTACATTTATTAATATATGTCCGATCAAGATCATAATAATATACCCCGAAACGCAGCGCACACACCATAAATAAAAAAAAACCATACACTCCAGAACATACAACTGAACAACCACATATTTACAATTAAACATCTAATATACATACAGTCTATTCCATCAATAATAATAATATCATTTTACATTTTAGATAATAACATCTTGAATTTCTTCCAAATGTTATAAGATTATAAAACACTAGGAACTAAATTAACCAAAAATATATAATAATAACGTATTATATTCCTAAAAATTAAAGACTGCAGAAAATACACCAATTTGATTAATATACTAACACACAACCTAATATAACCGCGGAAATAAAAATATTTATATGAAGAACTTCTAATAACTAATAATTATATATACTACAACACAAAAATATATCATCCACCATAGTGAGAACATATAGACAATAAAAATTCCATTAGAGACATATATATAACATACAACATTAATTTCAAGAAAAAACAACTTAAACATATAACATATATACATAATATATAAAACCACCCAAGAAGGTTTCACTGATATTATATATTACAAGAATGCGATGCAAATTGAATGTGAATACTGACAACCCTCTAAAAGGCATAAAAGAGATATAAATATACCAGCATCCCGTTGCAATATACTTGCAATAAAAACATATACTGAGGTGGAATACAATGTAGATTTTTGCAAGAAAAAGATGAGGCCTATTAATCCAGTGTTAGGAAACGTTGATGATGTGGTTCATTATAGAATACAAACTGAGGTTTTATCATTACCTAATATTGGAAAATATGTTTCTGCACGGTATATAAAAAAACAGGACAGGAAGCTATAATGATGAAATTCAGCTATTAAATCATTTCCAATTATATTGAAGATAATTAGAATCTATGATTTTCACTCTATGCTTGATATCAAACAGATAATAAAAGATTATCAGAAAATATCAATCCAAAACTGGTAGATTTGGCAGCACAGTTTCATCTTAAAAGTATTAAATTCCTATATTTTAGCATATTAATGGAGCAATTTTTGACATCGACAATATGCATTATTTGGTATCGATTATAGATATGATAAAATACCTAATTTATATCTAGATGAAGACAGGCCGAATATTTTTTTTCAATAAATTATGCTGATTAATGTAAGTCCCCTCCCCTGATATAAAACTGCCAATTCTATTATAGATTATTAGAAACAGGAATTTTAGCCAAACAACCTAAATTGTTATAGACCCCAAATAGAGGTGTATTTGATCTGTGATAAACAGATTTCAAATAATGATTTCAAGACGAACACCATGAAAGGAAATAAGATATCAGATCAACTGAGAGTAGCGACACTTGATAACTGTATTGTTTTATTAAAGAAGAGTATAATCCTACAATAATTAGAAACAAGAATTTCCAATGTGAGAACATAATAAGTTTACACATAAAAAAAGATTGGTAACTACTGCGTGGCTGCGCTATGAGAAAAATAGCTCTCCGATTAAAGAAAAGAGATGTAGACTTGTGTCTTATATATTTTTTATAATTTTTATTGTCATAAAAAACTTAGAAGGGTTTATCTTAATGAACATTTCGGATTAAAATAATGAAATGGTGTATGCAATATAATGAACAATTTTACATATTGATTGAAAATAAAAAAAATACATGTGTAATAAGTTTTGTAAATTATTCGTAAATTAAAATTAAAAAAATAACGAGTCCAATTTTAAGGACACCCTAAAAGACCCATAGTCGCGTATTTATATTATGAAAGTTCCATTAATTATAAATATTCATATTTACCTTGCTTATTGTATCTAGTAAATTGATGTAAATTGAAAAATACTCAGGCCTCATATTACAGCGGCTAGATTGGCACCTAATCACTCCCCTAAGTAAAATTCATTATTTTATCTCAGTTTTCAACTTAATTTAAGAAATCCTTAACATAGCTGTAATAATATAAGATTTAAGATGTTTCTAAAGTTGTAATCAATAATAAACTCTATAATAATATTTATTAATATTTTTAATATAAACAAAACTCATATTAAATCCCGCATCAAAACGCTCAGATATTCTTCCTCATTAGAAATCATATATAAATAAAACATCATTCTCTAGTAATCCCTTTTTTAATATACTTTTATTCATTAAAAGATAATCATCAAATGACAATAAAAACGAAAACTCTATTTATATACTCTTTAAATTATAATCAGCGATGAAATTATATGGTAATATAATAATATGCAAAAATATTAATCCTTTGTCATTTATAACAAGGACAATCTTCAAAGAAAGCTAAAATCAAAACTCTTTTCAAGCTAAAAACCAAATATATTTTATCATTTTATACTTATAAATTTTATAGTTAATATTAACAAAACTAGTATATGGAGATTTCACCAATCATGACTCCCTCTCCATTTTTATATTAAACATAAAATTCAAAATATTTATTTCTTTGTAATTTCTTGGTCTTATTTTTCTACACTAGAGAGGAATGTCGAATTTATTTCAATATTTAGACATTGCTATTTATAAACAACCGTACAACTAATAGTACATATTCCAATATTTTCCATTTTAATAAATAAATACTAGTCTCAAATTAATTACTAATGATACAACTGTATATTTTAAATGATTGAGTAATTATTGATATAGTAATGAAGTAATTGAACATTTTTATTAGCTTTTCTCCCTCCTCTCGTCCCCCGGAGTGCAATGACCACGATTTTGATTCTTGATCCTGATTATTCTCACCTACTTCCGTTCCATCAACTCTAACAATATTCAATTGCATCTATTGAATAATATATGTCAGAATTTAATGTTATATTCTCTTTACCTAAACAACTTCATAATATATAATATGTATACTCCCTATATTTAATCCTATTCAGAAAACTTACTAAACTTCACATGGAATAACCAATCTAATCTTTGGCTCTAATTAGTTAACAAAATATATAGCAAAATCAACACAAGTATGTCCCTCAAACTCTAAAATAATTTCTTTCGATATAATACTATTGTAGGACTTAATATTCTAAATCAATTACCCTGCTATCTTCCGTCTACATAATTACTCTCCTATATTTAAAAAGATCTAATAATATACCATCAGATCATTTATAGTATACATTTGATTACATTCATTCATTAAAATGAGATTTCTTCAGATGATTTGTCCTTTATCTTAAATAATGCTCTCTTATCCACTACTAATTCTCTAGCCTCACGAAACTCATAATAGATACGTCCTATAGCGTA
Organism: Trachelipus rathkii; assembly: GCA_015478945.1. NCBI lineage: Eukaryota > Metazoa > Arthropoda > Malacostraca > Isopoda > Trachelipodidae > Trachelipus > Trachelipus rathkii. The sequence goes on along the minus strand of JABUQX010100954.1, from coordinate 25,402 downwards.
TCTTATTTTAATCTCAGATAAGAATATTTCAACATCGTTACTTTTTACATATCCTGGATGACATTAGGTTTTCAATAATTTATCATTATACATTCTAAACCACAGCATTGTAACAAAGCATAGCACACGAGTCCCTCTGAGACAGAACCCGCCCAGGCCCGCGAGCTCCACCTACTGCCACCGGCCCGACGCCCGGCCACTAGGCTCGCCCGCCTCGAAGCTAGTCGCTCGGCCGGTGCGCTCGCAAATTTCCCTGACACTCACGGTTCAGGTCTCTTAAAATATTAGTGTCCCAATATCTAATAATAAGCCCGTAAAAAGCAGATGGAAATACTTTATGTTTCTAGGATATGTTTTCTAGTCAAAATTACTCATTTACTATTACGTTACGCTAATTAACTTAACTTTCTATAGATCTAGTCATGGATTTACTCTCGTTCTCTACATCATGATCTACATTAATATGTATAACTTATCCTTCTTACGAAAATTGAAAGTAGCAAGCATAATGTTCTCACCTAATTGATTGACGAAGATTTTTACTTAAAATGATAAATTAATTTATTGAATAATTTCTATATTAAAATAAACCTAATATTTATAAGACACGAATAAAATACACTATTTAAATCAATTATATATTATCTCCTTACTTAGTATATCCTCTCTCTATGTAAAATAATTCGCTTATACTTTACACTCTGAGAAAACACCATATATATAATTATTTTATACTGTACCATATAATGTACTGTAATGAGGCCCTTTTGAAAACTCAAGTTATAATAATAATTAGGACTGCTTATTATTATTATCAGATTTTATTTAAAAATTTAAATAATTAGGTCCAATATAATTTTCAGCCTGAATATATTATATATTATTATATACTACCACTGTTAAGTAAGCTGTTATATTACTTGGCAGATTAGTATAAAATATAAAAACTTAACAAATTTTAATATAATCATGTTTTAATATAAGAGTTGGTATCTTTAAAATATATCTACTATTAGTATTATGATGAAATATATTTAAAGAAAAAAGGGTAAATTTTTTGCTAAATGTAATAAAGAAAAAGAGTTTTAAAAAACAGAACAGTTTAATAATTCAGTTCCAAAGTTCCAAATAACACTATTATTTTGCTTCCTAATATAAAATTGATCTAATATTTCTCTAAAGCAATTTCTTTAATCATATTTAACGAGATAGGAACGTTTAAACAACAGTGATCCATATTATAAATCTCAAAATTTCATTTAACATATAATTCGTATCAATCTATAAAATAAAAATTAGATATATGATATGATAAATGATATTTTAAAAATATAGTATATATAAATAAATGTATATCAAATATCATATATAATATATCAAATTATACACGAATATAAACTACATATCTATACCTCGCATAATTATACTATGTGTAATAATATACCTCATTTTATATTAGTAATATATATAATATATTATAATATTATATATATATAGTATAACATACTATTAATCAATATAAGTACATCCCAGTGATGATGATTGAGAGAGAGAGAGAGATCTATACCAATAATAATGAAGCTGTTCGAAATAAGTGAATTAATCAAACAGAGTCGATTATAAACTTTTCTAGTACAAACTCAAATTAGAAAGTTAACAAACAATTTCTATTTAATTACATGTATAAAAACATTAGTTTAGATAATAATATTGTGGACAAACCTATATTTCATCACATTTGATCTGAAATAACTGAACGAATCAAAGAAAAATGAAATTACTACTCCTCCTATTGTGTCCTTCCAACTAATGATGCGCATGAAAGAAATAAATATCACTTATGTTTCTTCAGGAGTCAATAACTCATAATTTTTAAGATACACTAGAAAATTTGGTACTTTGCTTAAAGGGCTGAAACTTTAGGCAGATACGATTTAATTTTATCCAAAAAGAGATGCATTGTAAGAGTAATGAATGCTAATCATTAGAAAAAAAGTATTTCATTGATTTCGTTTCAGATTGGATGTAAATGATTTAAATTTGAAAAACCTCCATTTTAAGTAATATTAAACCCAGCTTAGAGTTCCATATCTTAAGAACACCCTATTTGCCTTTCTTTTCTTTTTTCTTTTTTTAATTTAGATTTAATAAATGGGGGTCTTAATAAATCTTACATACTACTTTACTTATAAATAAAATCAGTAAGGTTTATCTAATCAAATTAATTCTAATATAGATATATATATATAATATTTATTAGGGTAGATTATATTTAAACATAATATTTAATTAATGTGTACGATAATTAAAAAATAACGTACTATGATTGAGATTTTTCGTACCTTAACTCTATTGAGGAGAGTATAATAAATTCTTAATACAAGAGACCATTATGGGTGAACTTAAAGTTACAATTTGAAAATATAAAATATAGTATTTTGACATGATTTAACTAGGAAAATACTTATTCGAGTTCACCTTATATGCCAATTTTTTCTTACAACTCAGCTTTTGTCACTATTAGTAAGTGATTTACCAAAAAAATCATGCTTAACTTTATTTACCCCAATTTTCGTTTTGAGGAGTGAAATATAGATACACTAACTCTCTTCGAAGATATTTTGTTATGTATGATATATAAAATGTTTTAAAAACATGGAAAGATATTCTAAAACAATTGAATTATTCAGTTAAGAAATATACGTACATTTGTATTATTGAAGTATAAAAATTAATAAATTCTAATTTGGCTTAGTGAAAATATATTATATAGAGATATATATACTATATATATTATATTGATATAAATATACAAAAATTTATAAGTAATATTAAAAAAGTCATGTTATATATATATGTAGTTAAATTTTTGTATCCAAAAAATTCTTATAAAAATTTAGGAGTAATTTAACTTTAAATATATAATTATTATACATAGTTCTAACATATAATTATAATAATGATAATATCATATATATTATATGTATTATGACAGTATATATATAATATATATATATATATACTATATGATAAGATATTGATGTAGATAATACTGATTATTTTGAAATTTGTCATTAAATATATTATTGATTCAATCATAGAGTGAATAATATAAGTATATATTATGTAATTAAGAGGAGCAAGAGAGGGCACATAAACCTCTACTTATACGAGTAGTATTATAATATTATAGAAATTCACTGTTTCTAGTTTTAGAGTGATTGAAATATATATAAGCTAATTTTATTCTTAATACATATGATATATATATGGATAGATATAATATAATAATGTAAATTTAAAACCTAATAAATTTTATTAATACCCAAGATATTAGTATAGAGTGTGAAATTTTTTTAACTGATAATGTTATTATAAATAAGTAGAATAAAATGATATATTATAGTATATTATATCATTTAATTTATTATTAAATATATTAGATATAAGTAATAAGTTATATATCCACAATTAAGAAAATATCGTAATAATATTATGTATATTATACTAATATATTTGAATATATTATTTAATGTTAAATATATAAATATTAAGATAAATAATAATGACTGTTAAATCTATATACTAATAAGTGTGTCTATATATAGAAATATATATATTTATATGGAGTAGATATTGTATAAAATTATAAATGAATATGATATAGATAAATAAGAATAATATTTAATACATAAATGTTTTGATTAATATAGATATTATATAGAATATATATAGATGATAGACATAGTCATGAATGTAATATCACAAAACGTGACATAGCATTAACTCGAATAATCTCGCTTTATTATCCTGCCTGTTAATATCCCACCCGAAAGCGTGCAAACCTTTTAGATAACAGAATAAATTGTATTATCTATATTAAAATGAATAATATTAAATTGCAATTCTCGTATCATTGTAGTAATTCTTGATACTCAGATAATTATATTTTAAATAGAGAATTAGATTAATAATTAATATAAATAATAAATTAATATAACTAATACAATATATAATAAATAAATATAAATTGAATAATAAAATTCATTGGTATCATGCCAATTAATGAATTATGTTTCTCTTTATATCTTTATTCATCGTTTAGTGAATTTTAACGGGCGCTTCTTTTGAAATATATATTTTATATTAATCTTATTTGTTTTATTAGAATATAGCAAAACGTATTTTGACATAAGAAACAATAGATTAAATAATAAAGTTATTGAATTATGCTGCTTTGAGAATATACCTTAAAAGACGATAATACATAAGTAAACATTACAGATTCAAGCCATTAATATAATCTCTTCCATCTCGTATTATCTAACAAAAATGATCAAAATCATGAATTTCTCCTCATCTCTTCTCTTCACCTATTCAACCGTATAAATACTATATAGTATAACATAATATTAATGTATTAAAAATTATAATATTAATAATAAATTACCAATACTTTCAATAATACCTCACTCCACTGGTATTAGGAATTTTTACTAGATGTATTATAAGGTTTGTCGTTGGCCCGTTTTATATTTTTTATTATTACTAATTATATAATTTGTAATGTATATATTTATTATAGTAATATAGATAAATATTAATTTATTATAAATAAATAAGTAGCAAATAAATTTAAATTATATAATATGGTATAATATTATATTATTATTATTATATTCAGAGAGGCTAACTCCAGTTGCTTCTACTTACTACTATGTTATAGCTATTACTTCTGTAAGTAGTTTGAGCGATATAACATATTTTCAGCAATAATCTAGAAACAGTTAAACAAGCATTATATTTCTGATGAATAATGACTTTCTCACAAATATATTTTCGATAATTTTGAAAATATATTAAATTAAAAGTTGATAATTTAGTTTCTATTTATATTTTTTTATTAATTAATTAATGAACATCGTATGTAGTTATACGTGAGCTACCGGGCGCTTTAATACAAATAAATATAAATATTAAAAATAAGATTAAATTGTACAGTAGAGAGTGTGAGAGACAGCTGATTATACAAATATATGATAAGTATATTACCCCTTGTAGAAAACGCTTTTAACCATTAAAAATATGGGAGGTTCCATTCTACTAGCTACAAAGAGGGAGAGCGGTGGGAATAGATCAATAGGTCACAGAATGGTGGAAGTTGGGATGGGTGGTAATTATAGTTTTATATAAAACTTTTATTTTTTTAGAAACGAATATTTTCTAAAAGAAGAAAGAAGAGTAAAAATGGAATTTCTAATACATTTTTTATATATAGAAAATGAAATATATAAAAATAAATCTAATATAAAAATATAATTTTATAAAATCTTCTTTATAATATTACTTAACTCTAATTATATTGGGACAAGAATGATATTCAATATATTAGTTATTTGAAAAAATTATTATAATGAGAGTTACAAAAATTTATTTGGCGATTAACATCCATATAAACTGAAGAATATTACTTTAATTACATATGAAAAAATTTTTAGCAGGATATTTATCTTCTTCAATGTTATAAGGTGTATAAAGGTTCATTAGGTGAATAGAAATTAACCCAGTTACAATAATTAACTCGGGAAGTATTAAATGAAGATTATACCAATAATAATATTTACTCTTATAATTATATGTAGTAATATTATGATAATATAATAGAAATTATTATTTATACTAATAATAAAGATAGAAACAACAATGTTAATAGCATTACGCTATTTTAAACGAAGTATTACAAAATATTTTACTTAATTATTTAATATAAATAGTATTATTTTAAATAGTAAGTGTCATTAATTAAAAGATTAAAGATGTAAATAATTTCTATTAATATTTTGATGGATAAAATATTTTAAGTGATATATTTCGTTATCAGACTCATAATATACTAGTGATTGTGCATCTCTCGATACTAATTAAAAAAACTTTCGCTTAACGCGATACCGATACGATCTGATATCACATACATCTTAACTTCTTCTACGCGAATAATCCAGAATGGGTCAACCGAATACTTTGACTTACCTTCTTTGTGTCGTTATACCGATAACGATGAGCATGTATCGCCATGATACATGTATCTATCGTACTATTAAGATACTAGAGAGAATTAGGAAATTAACTGTAGATTATATTTGTAATAATTTTATATACTCTTATTTAATCATAAATAGGTTCTATTATATATATAAAGGATATCAAACTTAAAGTATATATATATTAAAAACATTATATATGATATAAATTATAAATATTAAGTTAATAGTATCTATCCTCATATATTAACACTACTGATAGTACTCATTTGGAAGCTTATTGTACGTAGATACACATTTCAATAGATAGTACACTACTCATACCAGTATAACCAATAATAATATATATAATCATAGGATATAATGATACTAACCTGATAATTTAATTACATAGACCTCTATAAATAACAATAAAAGTTTCCCAAATATATTTAAGAAATTATATTAACCAAAAATTTAATTATTATTCAATATTCTTTTTATGTTAAAATTTATAAGTGTTAAATAATAAGTAAAATTAAAATTTATTACTAATATACTTTTATAAATATAAGATATGATTAGTTCCCTAATTATATTAAATTAAATATATAATTAGTATATATATATAGTATGTGAAATAATTAAATAAAATGTTAATAGTTGAATATATAACTTCATAACAATATGTAGAGAGTAAATATTAATGATGATAATTGGTACTACACTAAAGAGCAAGTGTTAGCCGAATAACCTGATTTGTCTCATTACACTTTGAATTTCTCTTTTAAAAAATTACCGGGAATTACTGCAACTATAGTCTACTTTTCATGAAGACAGGTTCTGTTCTACTTTATAAAGGTTGTAAGAATACAATATTATATCCATTTACCAAAACTTAGGAGAGTCTTCCTACTGATTTGAGCTTATGATGGGTAGTGGGCGTGACTACTCATAGTTACCCTTCCAGTCGAAGATATTCCTTTCAAGTGGCAAAAATATTATGAAGAAACCTTACCATATTTTCATTCGAAGTCTTCACCTTGATTTCGTGGTAAGCCAGGATCGGGATAATATTTCAATAAGGAATCAATATTTGAAAGTTTGTCCTCCATCCCTGGACTACTTAACTTTATCATAAAAAACTTCTAAAATCTAGATTTGAATTCGATATATATGGAGCCATATCTGGGTGGTGCAAAGGGGCCTCTCTAATGAGCATTCACACAGTCAATTCTTACATATAATGGCAACCACCCTTGCTCTCTCGCATCAGTTCATGCTCTCAAGGTGGGTGCTTCCCACCGAGTGGTGTCATGCTGGATAAATAAGGTATAATAAAGCGGAGATTATAGAATAGTGAAAACAACAACGACTCTTGTATAACCCTTTAAGAAGATATTAGTGGTGGTATGGTGAAACCAGCAGATACATAATTATGTATGGTCTAAGAGTGGATTTAGTTAACATGGCATAACGTATAACTAAGATATGCGAGCAAAAAACGTTCCCAAATGAGCAAGACATATATATCTGTGAGAGAAAAATCCTTGTAAAAATTAGGAGCGATTAAAAACAAGAAGTGGTGGTATTTCAGATACTAGAAAATGCAGATGAGGCTAAACGATGTAGATTAATGCGCTGTCTATGTTGAAATTAATGTTGATTTTATGACTACAAAAACTGAACTAAGTGACAGAGTGAGACTCCTGCTCTCCTCTCAGAAATAACAATCATACAGATATTGAAGAGTATTATTAATTAGAATTTATGAAATGTATTCCGAGAATTAAATATTTTCGCATATGATACTAATATTATTGATTCATATAAAGATAGTATAATATAGTAATAAATTATATATAATATAAGGTATTATATATAACAATATAACTAGTAATTATACATTTTTATATAAAGACATCTTCTATATTTCTGAAAATTATATATTATAAGTATTATTTTATTAATTATATAGTTTTAATGAAAAATAAGTGAAATTAATTAAAAATAGTATAATATAATATAATATATATATAAATAAAGGTGTCTCAGTATAAAATTTTTTAATGTTAGAATCTGGTGTTTATAGATGTTATAGTAATATAAATATTTTTATAGTTACATATATAAATTATATACTACAAGTTCAATAAATATATTCAAATTTGATGAAAATAATAAGCATATAGCATTATATCCTAATTATAAAATTACTGAGATAAAATTATATAATACTAATACATAGTATTAATGAGAGAAGTGAGCTATGTTAAAATTTATGTTAATATAATTAGAGAATATACTAAGAAGAATATAGCATGAGTATATTTAAAGTAATATATAGAAGAAGTAGTATAGTAAAATAGTATATATATTGATACTTGTATGTACAACTTTGGGTAGAATACAAACAAGCAGTACACAGGAAAAATCAGACAATTGTACTAAAGCAGGTCCAGAGTCTATCTATCGTTTCCAGATACTATACCTGCTACTTCATCCTTCTCCAGGAGTGAAATATCTCACCCTCATATCTCATTATCCAGGACATCAGACATATAGGCTATTCGATTGTCTTATACAATGGAGAGTTCACTCCATCCTATTCTACTCCTACGTTTCTAAGAGCGCCCCTTATTACTCCTCGATAGGACATTCTTTGCCTCATTATATCTCAATGTATCTTAATAGGGTGATACCTGTCCTTAGAGGCAGCTTCCCAATATACTGATAGGGTATAGCATCATTACCTTTCTGACTTATTATCTGCGCTATAGCAATATTACCTATGTACAGTTCCTTCTCCTATACTCGAGAGATATCGATCACACTCAAATGAAGTGATTTTGGCCATTCTCTCTCATCCATGCATATAGAGATATAACTCAGTATGCTATAACCATAACATCTATCTTCATCGCTCTACCCCGTGTCCTAAGCGTTTTACCGTGCCGCCTATAAATAAGAGAACATATCGTAACCTACAATAGAGTCATATCTCATATCAAGATGCTTTTATGTATAGGTACATAGCAGACGCGGTGCCTCTCACTCTCTCATACAGCACTCATATAGTCGCCGATAACATTACATAATAGATATACTCATCTCCACTCTCACAATGCTTATAACGTCCTACTTCTGCAATCCCTTATTACCAGCATATGCGAAGTATCATTGAAAAAGAATATCCTAACTTGCGTCATAGCCAGAATAATCAATGTTCTCTGCATAATCATCTCTGCAGTAATCCAGTGCTACTGCCACATCCCACAAGATTACTCGTGTAATACAAGCTATCCTTGTATGAAGTCCAGCGATCTGTATAAACACGTAACTAGTACACTAATAAGCACTTGGTTGTATAACCAGACATAGCCCCGCTTCCACGAATCTTGTAGACTATCCAAGCTATCCTGTAAGCTTAGAGACTACATGATTATCTTCAACTATTATATACTCTATTTATTTTCTGTTTATATTTATAAGGACATTTGATTACAGGTTTATAAATATGCATATGGATATTATAGTATGAATATTCTATAATCTATTTACTACTCGAGCCGATATTCCTACTCAATTTTTATTATCCACGCCGATAGTGTCTTAACTTCTCATAAGACAACTTCCTAATTTAATATGTCCCTGATACCATATATGGCACGAGACAAACGTACTAATATATCTTGAGGAAACATAATATAAATATATTATATGCCTTACTCATCATGTGTCCGCAGTGCAACACTTATTATCTAACGTGATATCTCTCAAGGCGAACTAATGAGATTCCGTCAGTGTGTCATAATCTGCTGAGCTATGCTTATCCGATGAATGTCTGTCTATCCGCCCCAGTACTAGTCGGGTTACTATAGCATCACGTGTCTCAGACATTGTTCCTCTTCACAAGGAATATAAAAAATACTAACTAGATGCTACTACCGTGCGTTTAGGACAAAAAAGCAAACAAGTCTAAGAAACAACAAGATTTAACTTTGCAATGCTCCGGTACTGCCTTTTTTGCGAAGAATGATAATATTTGTGTGTCATTATTTAATTGTCCAAGTGTAGTTCTACATGGTTGCAGAAAAGCCACAATGTAATGTTTATTTTTTAACCTTACTTACTGTTTGTTCAACTAACGCGAAATGGCTTCGACACTTGATATACATATATTTTCACGCCCCTCAGAACCTGGGGCCATACGTGAGTGGATATAACTGATAGCGGCCAACTCCTCGATATGATAACATTATGTGCCTCCGATACACACCTAACATAACCGTCGCACTAAATCTTATCGATCTTCTACAGTGTACCTATCACCTAAATAATTTTCAACAATTTCGATATTCGTTTCATGTTTATTCTCTCCTACACCTCTTTTTTTACTTCTATGGAATGCCCGACACTTCCGAAATCTTCAAAATCTCCAGGAGCTCCGAGCTCTTCCAAAACATCTTCTTCTCCATAGTGATCTCACTACCACCTCTTCATCGCACCCCGTCCTGTCAACTCTATCTGCTTCCTACCTCAATTACCATTTCCCCCACTGCTCCATTTCATATTAACAGTTTCTGAAGTTATTTCCGATTATTCTCCTGGTGTTGGGTAATGATTGATCTCAATCTCTCAAAAAGATTCACCTGTGTATTAATCTTTGAATATTGCACAACTTTACCTTTTTGATGGCTTGTTATACTGTTTTTTTGTACAGTCTGACAGATGCCTCGGCATCCAAGCAGCAAGCGCCTTTCACATTCTTTCCATAACTTTCTTACTAACTCTCTCATATTCGCTGCCATAGTGTTTCTTTCTTTTACTACTATCTCTTCATCATCTACTCTCATGATTCATTTCTTACCTTCCAAAATATACTAGTGTCCCTGTCTTTGCTGTAAGTTCTAATATATTTTCAACACACCATATCTCCATCAATACATGTATTTCTCTTTATAGATCTGCCTCCTTTCAACTTTTCGTCAGTCCACCGACCTCTTATAATGTCTATATTCCTCGTTCCCTCATAACCAATCCTTTACGCTCAAAGTTTAAGAGCGTCTCCCCGTTGCTTGCCTTTTTACATATTTCTTGATATTATATCCACTACCTTATCTCTCCTGCGAACCTTTCTTCCTGCCTTAATTGTTCCTAGTGTTTTCTGTACTTAATTATTTCAATAATAAGTTCCCCTACTTTTCTCTGATCACAATCCTTGCAGTGACTCATCGACTATAAAATGCCATACCATTTCATCTTTTCTCTTTTATATTTTGCCTTATACTTTGTGTACATGTCTATCACGTCTCATTTCCGTACAACTTAATAAATCTCCATGATCCGAATATATATTGCTACTCATCACTCATGTGTTCATCACTTTTCACTCTTTGCCTACAAGAACCTTATTTAGACTACGGTAGAAAAGATAAATTACTCTTTTCAATAAATAGAAAGTCTCTGTATTCGAATTTATCTGTGATATATGTTTCCATATACTTGTATATCTTTGTAACCTAGATGTGAGAGAGTCCATCGAGTATTGAAAGAAATAAACCATTCATGATTCTTTGACCTTCACTTCCTTAAACAGAAATCTACAACCGATCTCTGCTGTCATTACTTATCTTATTCTGTCACTACATTCGCGATACTGTCATTCTTGTCCACTGCGCCTCTCTCCTATTTCCCCACTATTGATATTGAAAATCACGCGTACAATATAATATATATTTTAGTAAATAGTATTTATATATTATTAAGTATTTATTATTTCTGATTATATAAAAACATGGCTATTATTTTACTACTTAACATATAACAATGATACTATATATAATTTATGAATAAGATATTATATATATATAGATATATATGTTATATCCATATAATATGAGAATATATTTATCTATGGGAGCACTAAGAAGTCAACGATCAAAATATACTTTCACGTATAATAATATAGTAGGTGACATTATAAGACTAATAATTAGAAAAGTTATATTTAAATAATTAAATTCTCTTTTCATTTAAATGATTAGTGTTTGATTATATATAATAAATTGCATTTAAATACTATATTTTGAATAAGACATATATTATTTTTAGTTATTCCTCACGTTCTATTAGCTTTAGCTCCAGGTATAGATAATATATAATATACCCGTTAAAAAACTCAAATTATATATATTTTTGATATAAATATTTTTTGAGAAATAAGTAGCTCAATACGAGTATATCGATTAAATACTCGATTTTTTTCCTCTCGCAATACATCATATAGAAAAATAGCCATGATTAAAAGCGCATACCGATACGTCACGAATACTTTAGGGAATGTCTAAAGCGATGCGATACACCGGAACAAATGAAGTTATGATACAAGATACGTATGCCGCGATGCTATGTATCTAGATACTGCCTTTTCCATCACAGTAATATAGTATATATATATATTTATATGGTTATGTGTGTTTAAAACTGTTTGATTTGAAATGTAGCTTGTAAACATGAATAAAATTATTTTTCTTAAGAAATAAGAATTAAATATTTTATTTTAAATTTAATGAGTATATTTAAAATTTGTTTATTAAAAACTATAAGCAGATTCTATTTACACTAAATACTAATGACTAATATAATATATTTGGTATATATATAATAAATACAATATAACAGCTATTATATGAAATTTCCTGATATTATTTGAAAAAGGAATTATATTCTAAAAATTGGCAATTTTAGACCAACATATATAATATTTATGTCTCGTTACTAATGTGCCAAAAATTAGCGAATATACTCAAAATACCTTTGTTTGTATTCCATAAGAATCTGACAATAGTTGTCTTTTTATTATAGAGGCTTCCCCACTGCTTTATTGAGCTTTCTCTCCCACTCTACTTCTTAAGATACTCCAAGTTCGAGATTCATGAAACAACCTCACCAAACTTTGCTTATGTTTTCTTCCCAACCTAAGAAGAATAGAACCATGACCGGAAAATACATTACAAGAAAACTCAATCTTTCAAACTTATTGAGAGTAAAAAACTTCAGGAACCAATTTTCAAGCAATCTCATGCTAGAAAGTCAGAACTCTATCTCCAACTCTATTAATTAAAATAACATTTGAATAATAGAAATCAAATGATTGTAGCTTTAGAGAAATTAGGGAGGTAAACGCAGGAAAAGTCTGAAACTGCCAATCGAAACTTAACTTACGAAAAAAAGGTGAGAATCTTAATAAAGGGAGAACTGTTGTTATTTATATTTATTGAATAAATCATGCATTTGTTTCTATGATATTTTTTTATATCATCATCCAATCAAATAGAGGCCTATATCAAGAACTGATGCCAAGATATTAAAAATTTACATATCAAATATTATTAAAGGAACTACTTTAAATATATATGAGAAAAAAAAGAAGCTATAATGATAAATAATTAAAGATATACTATAATACTAGTGTAAGCAGAATGGTACACAAATAATTTGTAATAAGGAGAAGAAAGCATGAGTGAAAAGCTATATCTACTAACAATACAGAGATATGATATAAATATTTTATATATAAATATAGGTATATAATAAATACAATATGGAAAGACCATCAATTAATAAATAATGAAATAGTTATTAAGGATATAAATTAACATAATAACCTAATTTTAAATAATTCTTATCTTATTCTATTTATATCTTGCTTTTATTATAGTTGGTATATTTCCAATGAGAACCAATAAGTATATTTATTTTATTAGTTACTAAAAATGTATACCTGGAAAATAAATACCTATATGTTTACTTATTCGTTGTGAGCTATATTTAATAAAGCCTTATTCTTAATTCCACACATTATACTTACGCACGTTAGTATTACTCTTCAATACCTGAACCAGTAAGAACTTGAATAAAAATATCTAATTAATGCCAGATGAGTATATTTGTTATAGGTTTAATATTTTAAAATCCAGGTTTGAAAAGGAACGGAACGCCCCTGTCTCTCTCTATTCCATACAGCCACAAAATGATTACTCTCATTTAGAAGAGTTTAAAATGAGAAAAAAAACAGTAAGTTTGTATGTCTCGTTTGTATCCATATTTCCAGGTTCCTTTTCCGTGTGATTAAATTGGTGTGCGAACTTAATGCGTTAACTACAACTTAAACTCTCGAGTTTAGTGCAAGCAATCATTTTATTTAAAAGATTCTTTCCTGACTATTCAACCAACAAAAAAGCCTTTGCATAATTAGTCTTTAGACGTTTTTTGCATAAATGGCATTTGAACTAGCATGAACTTATAGCGTTATTGTTATAGCAAAAATTTTGTATTTCAAAAGCTCAAAGACCTGATGTATTTAATTCTTGAATGGGAGAGTGTCTCTAGTAAAGTAAATACAGAATATATTTATAAGATACATACGTGAGTATATGAAATAGTCATGTATTTAATAATAATTCACTTCTGTCTGCTATTATTTTGAAATGTGATAAATTTATACATATAATGAAATATATCAATCGGAGCACTTTCTATTATGGATTTTTTTTTAAATGTGTAGGTATATTATGAATAATATATATATAATAATACTCTATATATACTATAGTTTAAAAAAAATACTTCAATTATTTATTATATATATATATAAATGCATTATTCTCCTAATACTACATAAAATTATATGTTGTTAATTTAGTATTTTGAAAATTTATAGGAAAATAGAAATGAACCCGTTACTTTTAAGAGCTTCCCTATTAATAATAATAATATTATGTATATAATTACAGTATAAAATAATTACGTAGCAAATCATATTAGGTAATGAATAATTAATATTTATATATATAGTAAAAGTAATATAATATTAAAGATTCTTTTTTAATGTGTATATTTAAACAAAATATTTCACAACTAATGAAATGATATATGGTTTTAATAAAAAAGAAAAATAAGAATATATTATATATATGATAATATATAAAAGCTATATTCCCTAAATTTTAAAATCTTTGAGACTCTAATCAATTCACGGTAAGTAAGTCATTACATCAATCCAGCTTAATATCTTGATACGACAAGAAGCAACTCCGTTTCTATTCATAGGTTGATGATAGTCAAACACACAACACCTATATAAGAGGAGCCCTAGAGCCACACCCTAACCGCATTTAGAACCTTTTATTAGAAAAAATACATTTTTTCTCTTTAGCTTTTTTCTATTGCCTTTATGATCATTGATCCACAAAATTGAGCACATGAAAATTCTCCAAAAAGAACTAAGATAACACATGTTGTGTATTTCCTTTTTTTCCTCCCAAATAATGATTATGATAGTGCTAAAAAAAATTTGTGTTTGGCTTTCATACTGAACACCCCATAACAACCCTTCAAAATATGTTTACCTGTTTCAAAATTCTATACTCTTCAAATAAAGTCCATAAATTAAATATTGCAAATGTTTTCTACATTAAAAACAAAAAATTCGATATTAACAATTTAATATTACGTCCCTCAAGCAAATTATAATTTGAAATATTTTTACAATAGTATTTTTTTTTATTTTACAGCAACTCAATTCGTTCTCTTTTCAATATATATACTGTGTTAGTATACTAACAATAGGGGAAGTTCCTAAACATAACAACAAATGAACAGTACTGAAAGGGTTAGATCTTAAATAAAGATTCAATTCCGACAGGAAGGCAAAAACTCGGGTCACTACAGATGTACAGGTGTGGACACTGCTAACTGGGATGCGGCAAAACTGGGTTGGGAATCTAACTCTAAGGACAACACCTAAACAAAACAAAAAAACAAACAATTTAGTAAAATTACAGGACATGAGTTCACGTAAAGGCAAAAATAGCGTTACTTCGAAAGGACTTTGGCTCTGACTAGGATTGGGAAAGGAAAAAAAACAAGCTAGTTTTTTTTCATGTAAAAAAAACAGCCTGAAAAAAACAAGTAAAATTTTGTTTTTTTCGTTTTTTTCAATTAAGTTGTGGAATTTACATGTTTGAACAATTATATTATAAATTTTAGCAAATATGCTCTAATTTGGACACTTTGGTTCCAATTTCCTACAAGGTGGAAGCCCCTGAGTTTGTGTTCCAAATTTTTATTTGTTTTCCATATTTTTATTTTATATTCTGAATTTTGATATTCATAATATTTTGTTTGTGGCTTCATTAATATTTTCTTACTCTGTTTCAGCTTTCAGTAACATTTTTATCAATTATTTAATCAGAATTTAGAAATGCCACCTGCAAAAAGTCATGCGACTGTATTTTTTAAGGAAATAAAAGTTTGCAAAGGCTCCCGCATAAAATATAACTTTTGTTGTGTAGACTGTAAGACGTTGCAAAAAACTAGTATTTTTGCTCATAATCTAGAACTAGCAAATTCTGAAAATTTGCCAACTGACAGAGATGATTATGCTAAGGCAGCTCTTTCGCTCAAGAGTCCTGTTACTGCCCCTACTCCTCACCACTGTCATTCTCACACCGATACTTCATACGACTGAGATATCAGACTTATAGTTATATCAAAATTAAATGTGGGCTGATCACGCTGATGAGCCCAGTGATAATGAGCTGACAGTAGTCAGACTCAGGTCTGGGGAATCAAAAGTTGATATTCCAAAGCCAAATATTTAATTTAGTCATCACTTCATCCTCCTTTCATTTACAATCTTGGTATTAATTTTAATTCAATATTTTTATTATTCATTTTGCACCCTTAAAGTCACTTTTGAGTTTTGTCATTCAGACTCATTCTATATAATATAATATACATTAATATTTAAAAGTAAATTATAAATATGATTATATGATTATATAAACGTAAAAATACATAGTTAAATTAGTAAGTAGAAGCCTACAAACAGCAGTCTGCAGGCTACAACCTACTGTAAATTGTAACGAAAACAATTGATAAAATATAAGAGAAAGGTAGTTCTGCTATTTTATAAATCATAATGGAATATTTGTTTAATTTCAAGTATCCCTATATTTGAAAACTGAAAATACTCAAGTGAAATATCATATTAGCCTCTTTATATTTTTAAAAATACATTTAAGTGAAAAAAACGAAAATAACGATTTGAAAAAAACGGTTTTTTCCAAAGGACTTGGGCTCTGACAAGATGTATGAAAGATTGTTTTCGAAGGAGATGTTACTGATTTCTGCAAAGTACACCTTTGTCTTGAAGCTGTCAAGGCAGTACCATATGATGAACGGAAAGGGGAGCGTGGGAGCGACAAAACCAACAGGTCATGGGTAATCTCTCGACATGTGGTAGCTGTGGGTTAAGTTGGTATGTCCAATTCGGAGGCACGTTAAGGTCACCTCCATGTGGCGACTACAGCAGCAAGAAAATTGCCAAGGTCTGACAAAGGGTTTAACACTTCGCAATTTAAAGCCGCGAGTGTTCACCTTCCAGCAGATAATAAATCCCTGTAGAATGTGGAAGCAGCAGTCGGTAGCTGGAATGCATCCCCTTGGTATCCTATGACGAAGTATACAAAGTATTCTGATTGTCTTAATTGTTGCAGCCTGGTTAGCTGCTCTGTGAGCTGTTTCGTTTCCCGGGATATCGGCATGAGATGGGACCCAGCAAAGGTAAGCTACCTTTTTCTGTTTATGAAGCCAGAAGAGGAAATTTTGTATAATAGAGACTAGAGGGTTTCAAGCTGACCTGTTCTGAAGTGACTACGGGGTTAATTGTTGAGGAACAAGATGCATTTAGAAGTGGTATGGGGTGTGTAGATCAAATTTTACATTGAAGGAAATGGTTAATAAAATGAGAGAGAAGAAAAAGAAATTGTGTTTAGGTTTCATAAACTCAAAACAGGTGTATACATGATAGGATTAACAGGGAAGCTCTGTGGCAGATTTTAATGATATATGGTGTTAGTGGTAGGCTTCTGTATGGAATTAAAAGTATGTATGTTGATAGTAAGGAATATGTAAGAATAAATGGTTTAATATTAAAGTGGTTTAATATAATAAGCAGAGTGAGGCAGAGATTTGTTATGTTTTCTTCATGGCTATTTAATTTATTATATGGATGGGGGTGATGAAAGAAATTTAAGGCTAAGAGTGGCACGGGAGGGTATTAGACTGAAAGGGAACAGTAGAGAGTGGAGGCTGGAGGGTGCCATGTTTAATGAAAACAAATGATTTGGTTTTGTGAAGTGAATCTGAAGAATTGAGGAATCATGAAAGTATTAGAGTTGTGTGGTGTGACAAAAGGAGTAATGAGAGAATAAATGAGTGTATTAAGGTGGTTAAGTCTGTTGGATAGTGGCGAGTGTTGGGAAGCGACCGGTGAGACCTAAAGAAAAATGTAATGAGATCAATAACAGTGTTGGAAGGAAGGAAAAGAATTTGGCTTAAGTGAAATAAAATTCACAATAGGAGTGAATGTTGTGGTCTTTTGAGGGGGCATGGTTGTGCCTGGCCCAGGGGATAAACCCTGACACTTATGAGATACGAAAGCGAAAGTCTGTCGTGATAGGTGAAGCTCTAGGGTGGATTTAGGCTGCTATGAGCTTGCACTTAAGGACTTAAGGGTATGCCGGGGAAAGGGGGCATCTTTGTTGACTTTGTTCATATTCTTTTACTTAACTATTCTTTTTCTGGTGTATGTTTGAACACCTCACCCCCAGTATGTAGGGACCCGAAGGAAGTAAAGAAAGAATAATAATAATAATAATAATAATAATAATAATAATAATAATAATAATAATAATAATAATAATAATAATAATAATAATAATAATAATAATACCATAATAATAATAAAATAAATAAAATAATAATAATAATAAAATATAATATAATAATAACTATTTTACATAACAAAACCGGGTTTAGGGTTGACATAGTTATAAATATTTGTAAACTTACATTATCATTTATAGTCAAAGAGTGAGATATTCTTTTACTGAAGTTACAGATAAAACGTCAGCCCCATGGCAAAGTTGGTAGAACAACTGGGTTTTTCCAGAACCGCATAATCCCAAAAGAGCTATGACATTTTTTGTGGTTTTACTTTTCAAAAGTTTGAAGAAAACTGCAATGAAATGGGAAATTTTAAAATTTTATTTGAAAGTCGTCATATTAGTAAACTTAAACACTAATTTAAGAATTTCTCAGAATTGTATTAAAAATAAATTTAAAAAAATCTAACTTACAGATTTGCATACACAGTTTGTATTCATAACAAACTCTTCATTTACAGATAATATTAGGTTAGTAGTGGAAAATATTTAAAATAAGAAAAAATTCAAATAATTGGTAGACCCTAAAGAACCAGAGGATAATGAGAAAAAGAAATGTGCATCAACAGTTTAAAAAGAATTTAAAGAAATATTTTAAAAAACATAACCTATACCTTACCAATAATTTGAATATTTTTTTACTCAGAGTAAAGTAGCAGATTAGAAAACTTAAACATTTTGATGAGAATACTTTAATACATTAAACTCTTCCTCAGAATTAAAATTTATTTTACATGTTCTTTTAAGAGAGAAAATCATATCGCTTTTACAATGAACAACATCAAACTCTTATCACATTACAATATTTTGAACTAAAAATTTGGACTTCAAAACTAATTTAATCCATTCTTAAATTTTGATTTTAAAACATTATAGCAATTATAAAACAAATACCACAACTAATATTTTAACAATTGTTACTTTTGCAGTATATAGCTAATTTCCTTCCAAAAAGTTTACAATTTTGGCAAATTATGAATTGTGGAAATAAAACTCTTAGCATCACAATGTACAGCACATTAGACTACTAATTTATTTTAATTAGTGACTCAAACAAAGAAAGCAAATAAATTGTATTAATCATTTTTTTGGTAAAATTTATTGAAAAGTTGGTTTATTGTATACATTTTGAAACTCAAAAGGATTCCTAAGCAAATTCCTCTTTTGAACTGAAACAATCTAAAATATAAAAAAAAGTGATGATTATTCACAGGCAAATCCCTATACAAGAAGGGTGGAAAAAAACAAGTTAAAGTTAGCTTAACATCTATGGTTGTAAGTTTTGGAAAAGATCCAGCTGATGTTATATATTTAGACTTTAGCAAACCCTTTGATAAGGTACCCCATGTGGGGCTGATGCAAAATTATTACAATGTCCTATATAAGAAAATAGTTAAAAGCCACACAGGACTATCAAGACTTAATTAGTCAAAAATATACACCTTGCCACATCCATAGAATGGCTTGTCTTAGATTTATATCCCCACCATGTAAATAATTATTCAACCCCACAATTGCACATGCACCATGCAGCTTACTAAGCTAGATTCAAAAAGAATGTCAATTAATCTTAAATGAAAAAACCATCACCAATATTCCAATGGATGGTAAAAATTACTACATACCTGTAAACTACTAATTAGGCTTTGCCATGTTATACTATATTATACCCTTGCCATCCAAATACTTATATAATCCTTTCTTAAATGCTGTCAGTTAGTCGCAATTGACTGCTCCCTGCAGCAATACAATCCAAAATTTAGCAACTCTATACTGAATGGCCTATTTTCGCTCACTAACACAAGCATTTCTTATCATGTCCCTTGGTCTCTCCTTTTCAATGTCTACTATAAAGAATTTTATTGAATCTCAAAATTATTGAGGAGATGTAAAAACTCTAAACTTGTATCAGTATCCCTCTAAGAAATCACCTTTCTACAGAAAATATTACTAACTCATTCAGCCTCTTCTCATAGATCTTACCCTCAAAGCAAGATATTATCCTTGTTGCTCTATATTGACTGGGACAGTCTTGATAGGCCCTTGATGTTTCTTAATTTCTGAATACTTTCAATGTTACTATCTCCACGATATGTCTTTTCTTAAATAAGCGATTCAAATTTGTGCACAATACTCTAATACTGGCAAACAGTGTATCTATGAACCTCCTTGCTCTTGCAATAAACACTTTGATTTATTATACACACCATCTTATCTCTATTCCTTGCTTTCAAACACAGATTAGCCACTTTCTGGTTACTGCTTATAATCACAACAAAATCTTTTTCTTGGTTCACACTCAAATCACTCCCCATTCATAATTGTAGTTAAATCTTACATTTGAGTAACCTACATGAAGAAACTTACACTTCTTACTATTAAAATTCATATGTCACTTATCTGCCCACCCATAAAGTTTACCAAGGTCATTTTCAATCTTTTATATGCATCATTATTGCTTACAGAGGTAGCCACTTTAACATTGAAAGTTAGACACAGTAAGAAGAAACATGGGCCTAGTGAGACTGTTCCAGTCAAACTAGAGTAAATAGGCTCAATTGCCATGCTCATGTTAAACCCACACAGCACCCTAAGGAATGTCAACATCTTACAGCAAACACCAACTAGGTTACTACCAAAACATACCCTGTGCTATTAAAACTTCGTGTGACGGTTTCTTACTTCTATTATACATTTACTTAGTTGGTGTTTATGTCTTTATCTTTGGGCGAGTGCTCTGAAGCGACTTATTGAGAAACATTTCCAGAAAGATTAAATGTCAACTCGTATCGTTGAGTCGTATCTCTGCATCGTGTTCTACATTGTATTACTTCAGAGTGCCTGCCCCCGCAATAAAGACTAGAATTGTAGTTAAATTACGAACCCCTATAGGTGGCAATTCCACCTGCCTCTGTCCAAAGCGCTTTGCCTCCACTCAAAGGTTCCCCCACCAGCCTTTCGGTTGGGGAGGCGCTCGCGCTTCATGAACGAGTTGAGTGAGCCAGTCAATCAACAGTCTCATTGACCGGCAGTGAGTTAGTGCTAGTAGGCGGTCCACAAACCGCGCGCGTGTGACAAAATTTCCTACTCGAATCATAAAGTTACCTATTTTTTCAACCAGCTGTAGATCCTACTGGTATTTTTATGATCAATCTAAGAATTGCAATTATTTTGTGTTGGTGGCTTTATTATTATGGTCGTTTTGTAAGGAAAATAGTTATTGCTATTATTCATTGGGGTTAAAAAATATATAAAATTAATATAAATTTGTAAATAGAATAAGTTAATGCTATTCTATCTACGAGAATTATAAAATGAAACATTTTTCCTAGGTGGCCTGTTTGACATGGCTACAAAGGAGAAGCAAAGAAAAACGAAAGACAAAAAAACCATGATTTAAAGTTGAATGAACCGAGACTTCATGTTTATTCTAGCTTAAATGGCTTTCGACCTTTGTCTTTTTGTAGAAAAAAATTGGCCTGCATAGCATGAATCAAATTTGGAAGACACTTACACTTTACAACTAAACACGTGTCATTCAGTACTAAATATCATGTCGTATTATTCAAAGGAAGAAAAGAAGTTGAGGACATGAGAAGAGTCAAGAAAGAGTCTAGCCTGTATTAATACTGGATGCATCTTCCAACAATGTTTAATATACAAGGTTTTTGGGTTTGCAAGAAGATTGCTAAGAGATGAAAACCATATGCAGACGGAGAATACATATAAAGTTTTTTTTATAAATACATCCGAAAAGCTATTTTCGGGATTTTAAGAACAAAGGAGAGATGTTCTAAAAAAAATTAAAGAGTTATCTTGTCTGCTAAAACAGTGAAAGATAGGAACACTCAAAATGTCTTCGGAATATAAACAACCAGCAAGTCGAAGATCTTAAATTGGTTTCAACTTTATCAATAGCAGTTAACGAGTCTTGTGACATAAATGATACAGCGCAAATTTCACTTTTTGTTCCATTTATTCAATCCAATCCTAAAGAAGAACTTTTAGGATTATTGCTACTCAAATATCAAACACGTGGAGAGGATATAGCAAATTCTGTAATTGAGTGCATTGAAAAACATCATATTTCACTCAATAAAATTGTGTCAATTTCAACAGACTTGGCGAAAAGTATAACCGGCGTAAGAATCAGGTTTTTTGCTATTTTGAAAGAAAAAATTAATCACGAGATACTTAATTACCATTGCATCATTCATCAAGAAGCGCTTTGTGCGCAGACATTTCCAGAAGAAATTTGCCAAGTTATGGAAATGGCGATTAAGATTATCAATTAAATTATATCTAAAGCTCTTAGTTATCGCCAATTTAAAGAATTTTTAGTTGAAATGGAGAACGAATATGCAGATCTTCTTCTGCATAACAAAGTACGTTGATTATCAAGAGGAAACGTTTTGAAACGTTTCGCTTCCTTATTAACAGAAATTAAAGCATTTCTTCTTGTGAAGGGCGTTCACTTTCCAGAACTAACGAATGATCAGTGGATCCAAGAAATTTATTTCATGGTAGAGGTTTACGTTTCATCTAAATCAGCTTAAATCGTAAACTAGAGGGGAAAGGAAGCACAATTTTTTCGATGTTAGAAGAAGTTATTTCATTCGAAAATAAATTCTCTTTTTTGCTCAAGATTTTGAAAGAGAAACTTTGATTTCACTTTCCAAGCCTGTTTAAACATCGCCAAGAAAATAATTCTGATATTGACATTTGCTCTTTCAAAACAACACTTTTAAATATGAAGGAAGCATTTCTCAACAGGTTTCCGGAATTCAGAAACAACAAGCGACGTTAGCATTTGTTAAAAAACCTCTTAATGCTACTGTGACAGAAGAATTAAATTTTTCTCTTTTTAATATTGACATTGGAAACTTTGAAATGGGATTCTGGATTTAAAAAACAAAGATTGGGGAATCTTCAAATTTGAACGTACTTTGTGCTGATTATAGAAATATTGGCAGAAAAACAAATGCCAAACTTTGTTCACAGCACAAGTGGTCTTCTTTGAATGACCTGGAGAAGGAAGTTATGTTGATTTTTAACACCTGGAATAGTATTCTGACTCATATAAAAATTATGAAAAAACAGCGTTTGCTGAAATTTTAAACAATTCGGGTCTACATATTCATGCTAACAATCATTTTCAGGCATGAACCTTATTTAAGAGTAAGTTGAGAAGTCGTCTTATTGATGAGAAACTGGAATCGTACCTAAAAATTAAAAACAACAACATTGCAAACCTGATTTACCCAAACTTTCCAAGGAGATGCAGGGCCATTGTTCACTTCAGTGTTTGTCAGTCATTGTTATGATTAATTTAGGATACTTTTACAATTTAATTTTATCAATAAAATAATATCGTATTTAAGTATTGATTTCAAATTTTATTCAACGCACCCATAGTTTAATTAAGACTTAAAACTTTAATTAAAGTATTAAGTTAATTTTAGGGAGCATTGTGGAGTGAAAGAAGATGCAGTTTCGAGGATTGAGAAAGGTATGTTGAGATGGTTTGGACATACAGAGAGGATGAACTAAAGGAGATAGACGAAATAACTATACAAGACGAATGTGGATGAGAGAGTTAGAAGGGGTCGACCTCAGCGAACGTACCTCAATAAGATTGAAGACGTTTTTAGCAAAGGACAGCTGAAGAGTACCTTAATTAAGTTAAAAACAATATACCTACCTAAATAGTTTAAGTTTAAAAAATTTGGTTCTCAAAAGAAATTTCAATCGTTGTACTGTTGATATTTGGCTCTGTTGCCTAATGAGTTTGCCGACCACTGCCCTAGGGAATGTCAATCTTACAGCATACACCAACTAGGCTACTACCAAAACAAAAACTATAGCTAAGGTACATGCTAACCACACTAAAAGCTTTAATAACTGTCATAGCTACAACATGCAGTCTTACCAATTTGGCCTAATCAAAAATACCGGTACATTATATGATGATGCACCCAAACCATCCATATACCTATCCAATCCTTTAAACTTAAAAAGGAGAAGCAAGTTCTCAAATGGCGAAATCAACCTTATAATGGCAAGTCATTTCAAAAATTAACCTTATTACTGAATGAATGTTTTCTTATGGAGAGTCCTTTCAGGAATATGAAATAGATGGATTTCATTTTATTTATACCAGCATAGAGGAAAGAAGGACCTGGTGGTGTGGTCCTTTATGTTAAAAGCAACATTCAATCTGTGTTAATGACTAAAGACATTGAAAACTAATCATTATGTTCAATCTGTCATGTTGAAAAGAATAATTAATGTCAAAAAATTACAGATCAGGAGAGTTTTATAGACCCACTACCAGAGTCAAGAATTAGATGTGGAAATGCGTGAAAGAATTCGGCAAAAATTTCACACAATAAAGAAAAATATTTTATTCTATATAATGGGAGATTTAATTTTCCTGGCAATCAGTGGGATTCCTTTTCTAATGTGGATCATAGAAGTTTTGCATTTATAAATTGTATACTAGAAAACTTTTTGTGCCAGGTGCCATAAAACCAGAAGAAGAAGAAGCACTATTAGTATTAGCATTTGTTATTAACTAAATCTCTCTTT
>JABUQX010100953.1:20000-22500 GCA_015478945.1 Trachelipus rathkii | reverse complement strand
CCAACTATCATCTACGGTCTGTTCCTTCATCTTATCTTGGTCATGTTTTCCCCAGGAGGTTCAGCACGAGCGCTGCAGAAGTTAGAAAATTTTCAGGGCCATAGTTGCCAATTTATTCGCAGTTAAGAACTACTGAATTGAGTTTCCATCCTCTCATATATATATATATATACCTATATATACTATATATATATATATATATATATATCCCAACATATATATATATATATATATATATATATAGAGACTATATATATATATATATATATATCTCTCTCTATATATCTTTATATATATTCTATATAACATATATATATATATATACTTCTTTGCTATACTGCCTATATGCTACTATACTGCTATATATATATATATGAGGCATATATGCTACTACATATATATATCTGCTGCACCATGTATATATATATATATATATACCCATATATATATATATCATATATATATATGTATATCAGCCAATAATATATGCCAACAATATAATAATAATAACTCCAGTAATATACATCTCCTTCAATATGTATATATTATATATTAATAATATATATATATTATAATAATATATATTATATATATAATAATAATATATATTAATAATAATATATAATAATATGAATAGGCCTATATGACACTATATAATAATATGTATAGCCAATAATATATATGTATATAATATATGTATATATGTATATATATATATATAATACTATATATATATAATATATATATAATAATATATTTAATAATATATATATATATATATATGTAATATAATATATAATATATATTCTTTAATATATATATATATATATGTAATATAACAACAATAATAATAATATAATATAATAATATAATATATTTAATATATAATAATAATAAATATAATAATAATAGACCTATATATATGTATAATAATATCTATGTGTAATATAATATAACCAATAACCAACAGTATATATGTATGTATATATATATAACAATAACTCCTTATGTATATATATATCAACATGTATATGTGAGATTTAAATCAACTAATAGCAATACATATATATATATAGCCAGCCATACTTCCACTATAACATATAACATGTATGTATGTGTATATGTAACAATAGCCATGTATATATAATAATAGCCTTAGCCAGCCTTCATAATATAGCCATGCCAGCTAACCATGCCTTATATCAACATATATGCATGTATAACCTCTTTTAGCGCATATGTATGCTAACATACTGTAATATATATATCTTATAGCCAATAACCAGCAGCAATAATAACATATCATATATCTATCATATATATATATATATAATAATAATATATACTATATGTATATATATAAAATATATGTATATGTATATATAATATATATATATATGTAATAATAATAATATATATATATATGTATATATATAAACGTTTACGCTGGTTTTATATTGAATTACAAGTTTGCCCTGCTTTCAGGGACCACCAACTTTTAGGGTAAAAATTGCTTGTTCCTGTTCATAGGCGCGGCTATAGGCGCAGAGAATTGGCTGTGCGCCTATTGCTTAGTCCGCCTTTTTAAAATTGTTGCGCCTATGCGCCTATGCCGACGGGTGATGGTGCGCCTTAGGCGCATAGGCGCATAGGCGCAGGCTGGTGGCGCAACGCCCAGCTCTGATATATATATATATATATACTCTTACTTATGTATATATATATATATATACATATATATATATATATACGCTATATATACTCTATACTGCTGCTCATATAGCCTTATGTGCTCTCGCTTTATATATAATATATATATATAATTTAGGAGAAAAATCTGAATTAGATCCGAATATTACGAAATTAACGAAATAATTAACGAAACATTTCTATGGAGTTTTCGATCGTCTTTGATTGAAATGTTAATATCTAACAAATTGCATCAAAAGTTTATATTTTAGGATAAATTTTGTGTTGTTGAATGTAAACTTGAATCCACTAAGATCTTATAATATGGATTTAAACATTCTTATATGGTCGGGATTGTTAGATACAACAACAATAAGTGGTGGACTGGAGCAAATTCATTTACCATTCGCCCAGCCGTTAGTTAAAACGTTTTTTTTTAGGGGAGCTAACTGGCAGTTAATTCTTTTGCTGGTTAATTAAACAGGAAAGTAAACTGGTAGCTCTATATTATAAAAAACATAAGAATACTTTATAAAAATTTGGCAACTCAGCAAATCTTTGAAGTTTGGAAACAAAACAATACGTTTGAAGAGTTGCTTTCAATATGAATATTGTTTTTCACTTCTGATATACGTTGGTACCAACGAAGAAATAATAATAATAATAATAATAATAATAATAATAATAATAATAATAATAATAATAATAATAATAATAATAATAATAATAAAATTTTGTCACTATTTGTCATATTTTCCAATTTTTTTATTATTTATTTATTATAAAAGTAACTTGGAGTAACAACTTTTTA
>JABUQX010100953.1:0-10000 GCA_015478945.1 Trachelipus rathkii | reverse complement strand
CTCATCCTATATGCCACTGAAGTGTCTCAAGGCAGCTACAGGAATTTTGAGAGGCATTTTTATGCGTCAACTGGAGAGAACTTCCTGATAAATTAAACAAGGGACATTTAATATTTTCTAAGTGTACAAAAATATTCACCAACACTTCCGCCGAAAGTTATGATATTTTGATGCAAATTTGTCTTTACCTCTCAAATTGAACAATATATAGCGAAAACATCCAACGCTATTTCCAAACCTTTTCAAGGAGAATCCAACTCTTCTCGACATAGTCAGAATGTACGCTCATTTCAGGCGGATATTCCTACGGAAAACCCCCAAATTAATGATGCCAGTTCCAATGTGAGAAGAACAGTAAATAAACCCATATGTTACAGATGCGAACGTTTCGGTCATAAAACCAACGAGTGTCGTTATAGGCCTTACTGCTCCTCCTGTTACGACTACCATGCAAGAGGGACGCAAGACGCGTGTAGAGGTTCTTCCTGGGATTATCAGAGTCCCCGAGCGTTAAAAAGAATCAAGAATTTATCTCCTGATGGAGGTAGACAGAGAAATCAGGCACAGCAGTCACAGGAGAGGGTTAAGAGTAAAAATAATGGAAGGAGGAATAATAATAGGAATGGAGGGAGAAAGGAGCAGAAGGGGGGCAATTCAGTAGAGTATAATGCTTCTCGGGCTTCTCCTCAAGCTTCTTCTTCTTATAACCAACGTTTCACTCCTACATATGCTCGAAATTCTCAATCTTTCAGATCTCCTAATGCACCTCGATCTAATTTCTCTTATCCTTCTACTTATTATAACTCACGCATGCCTCAAAGAAATATGACCGCTCCTACTAATAACCGTCCTTATTATAACTCTTATAATAATTATAATAGACGTCAAAATATAAATGCTATGAGTGATATGCATGAAAATAGGATTACTTCGGAAGACTATGATTCACTCCCCGCGCCTATATTACACTCAAGGATTATAATCAAGTCATATTTATTCCTCAATGAGATAACGAATGGGGAGTCCTCCCTCAGAGGCCCCCCTTTCTCAGCAGATAGTTGGATTATTCTCGACTCCGATATCTGACGAAAATAAATTTTTCAGGAGTCTTGACAGAAAGACTTCTGTCTCTCCTCACTACCTATTTTCCGTTACAGGAATCTCGTTTGCTCTTTGGTAGACGCCATGAATCTTTCTGTCCCCTAAACTCTTCTACTTATATTTTCCACTTCTTTCCCTAGGAAGAGGGATAGTATATAGCCTTACTTTAAATTAACCACTAATAATGCTGACGTATCTGCTTTCACTGATGCTTTAGTCGACACAGGAGCGACGAAAAGCTTGGTTAAATACAATTTTTATAAAAAACTATGCATGGCTTCCCCTAATATGGAAAATAGACCGAAATTATTTCCTACGGATTTAATATTAAATTCCATTTCTAGACAATCTTTAAAGGTTTATGGTCTTACTGAATTGTATATAATATTAAATGGGAATTATTATTTTGCACGGTTCTATGTTGTAGATAATAATACATCATTTTCACAAGATGTGTTATTGGGAACTGATGTAATAAAAGAGTTGCCTATTTTAATAAACGCTAAGCATGATATAGTGCATGTGTGTAATGACTCTGGAAGGAAAGTGCGTGATATACCGTTAGTCATAAGTGCTATACGTTCTTATTCGAAATGTTCGGATAAACAAAAACCTTTCAATTACATTGAAGGCAGCCTTCCACAACATACACATCCTACATATAGTTCACATGACATTTACCCAAACATGATAGTCTAAATCGATATAGATTTAATGCGAAAATCATGACGTTTAAGGATATGGCAGATCCTTGAAAAAACCCCCTCTCCGGGTGCTTTATCTCCCCTGATTCAAGGGATTATCGGGACCCTATGGTAGGATTCATATTCAGAGATCTTCCATATTTAGTAGGTGATTTATAAGAACTTCTGGTACTCCTCTCGAGGAAGACGACAAACCTTTCCACAGAAGACCTTTCAGGCTTACACGCGGTGGAACTCAGGAAGCACCTCTTCGGAGTGAGTCGTCTAATATTACACCCAGGCGCGATTTTTTCTAAATCTTCTTTCTGCTGAGGTTTCTAGTGTATCATTTACAAGATACACGTGCCTGAAGGCTTAGACGTGTTTAAGTAATTTTAAATATACAGCGATCTTTCTCTACGAGGAAGGTCGCCTGGAGCTGAAGTCTTAGGTTCACAACCTCCCCGAGGGAGCTTAAGCAATTCTCGTTCGTTACTTAACGGTTACCGCGATAATAATTCGGCGCGGCTGGTCTACTAGAGTCTTTTCGCGAAAATATTTTATCTCTCTCCCGGATGAGATGGGCATTATATAAGTTCAGAATAAAACGGGTTTAACTCAGAAGAAATATTTTAAAACAAAGGAAAGTTATTAGAAAACTGTAAGAAACAACAGGCACTCAACTGGGTAAAGGGTTTTCATCAACGTCGCTGGAGCTTGAAGTTTAGGGTTTCACACACTCCCGAGGAGCTTAGCAATTTCATCGTTGTTACTTAAACGGTTACCGCGATTAATAATTCGCGCCGGCGTCACGAGAGTCTCCTGCTAAAATTATTATATCCTCTCTCCGACTGAGATGGATTATATAAGGTCAATAAATGGGTTTAACTTCAGAAGAAGTTATTTTAGAACAAAGAAAGTTATTGAGACAACTGTAAGAAACAACAGCACTCAACTGGGAAAAGGGTTCATCAAGATTTAATCTTTTTCAAATTAATTTTTTCTTGTTATACGCCATCTGGAGCTCACTCCGTATAAAAAGGGGCTAAGCTTTCAGAAACTGCTATGTAGCAGATTTTTGATCTTTCATCCTTATTCAGTTTCCCAGAGCTTTGCAGTACCTCAAATGCCTTCAATGGTTCCATGAGGTTAATATTGGCCAATTTGAAAGGAAAGATGCAAAGGTATAAGTTTTCCTGATTCAGTTGACTATCAATTATGAAAATAATCGACTTATGAATCGATCTGTTTAACAAACACTTACCCTTCTCTCAACCTTCAAATAATAGACGAGAAGAAAGTCCGTTTTTCCAAAGACCATATCATCAGTGAAGTATTTTTCATTCAGTTTAAAATTTCCTCACCGAAACTCAATTAATGGACTTCATGTCTTGTACCTCTTCTAGATCAAATAGAGTTATTATCGGTGGACAATTTAAATTAATTGAATGCAGAATAGACATTTTCCCCATATTTTTCAAAAATAATTCAAATTATAGTGACATTACATGCCCTCATTACCGTTCCTGGGTACTAATAAAGTTGATTGTGAAAGAAAATCTTTAGTGTAGATTCTAATTCCGATCCTTTTTATCATCCTGATTCATTTTATGGACGTCCCGCCATAGTCATTACAGGACTCAAACTAGAGGCAATTGAAGACAAATTGGCAAAAGTACAGATTGTTATCAGTTGCCAAATCTCTTCTTAAAATTCATCCTTTTGCAGCTACCCTATGCCTCAATATTACCTTCAGAGTGAATCAATACGTTTCAATCCTCTTTTTAAAGCAAAAATTTACAATGTAGGAATTTCCTCGAATTATGTCAAATGACATTTCAGGAAAAGTTTACCAAAATGTTGAGAGTTAGATGATGATTTATTTTATAAGTGTCACTTTCTTCAGGCTGTTGGATTTCCGTACTCTACGGTATTTTTTTCCTGTCAAACGGTCTTCATTCATCCATCTTTCTCCTCCGGCAGATCATATCTCTCATCACAGAAAGTAAAAAATATTTCTTAAATTCTGGCAATATGATGATATATGTTGCCTACGTGCATTTACGGAAAAATTTTATTGCAATAAGTAAATTTAAGTGCTGAGACTATTAATTTTGATAACACATACTTCATCAGCTTCTCCATTACTTTACAAGCAAAATTGAAAGCCTCTGCGATAATGATTTTAGTCAATGCATTAACTACTTCCAAAATATTTATGACTTCTCAGATTAGAGAATGGTTTACCGTGAAATATTTATTTCGAGTCTATAAACATTCAAATAACATATGTTATTGAAAACAATACAATTCTCAATTGAAGAGATGTTGACCTTTTTAGTGAAGAATAGAGATTCAATTGCTCTGGCCGATGATCCTGTTGGACTTTGTAAATTAAATAAATTTTCCATTAAGCTTATATAGAAGGTAGTCCTCCATATGTCTACACTAGGCCCTATAGATTGCCGCCACAAATCATGCCGAGATGCATTGATGATGAGTTGAAGATGCTTAGGACAAGGATATATTACCCACCCAGTGTTCGCTAGTTCGATCCCCATTCGTCCTTATACCGAAAAGACAGGCGGAAAAATGAGAGTAGTGGTTGACTATAGGAAACTCATTCTTTCACCATTCCAGATCGCTTTCCTCTGCCGAGCATTGCGGAAGCTTGTCGCTTCATAGCAGTGCGCGCATTCTTCAGTTGTTTGCGACCCTTCTTAGTGGGTTGTTACCTTACACGTCTCTGAAGATCTAGACACCTTAACTTGCCTTCTCTACTACTATGAGGCACTACGATACTAAGGATGCCGCAGGGAACCTGTAATTCTCCCTCTGTCTTTTCAAGAACAATGGAAATGGCTTTATCAGGTTTGCTAGGTGTTGTTTGTCTTTTGTTCATAGATGACATACTAATTTTTAGTAAGGATATCCCTACTTATTATTCACACCTCTCCAAGGTCTTTAACGCCTTGAAAATAGCCAACCTTAATAAAGTTGAGAAAATGTTTCCTCTTAAGAGCAGTGTTCACCTCTTTAGGCTTCCAAATTAGTTGAAAAAGGTTTATTCTCGGATCCAGTCAAAACTAGACAGCGTTAAAGGTTTCAAATTCCGCAGAATGTCACATGAAAGTACGCTTTGCTGGGCTTCTATAATTTATTTCGCAATCTATTTTCCGGAGGTTCTTTAATTAATTACACAGCCCTAACTACTCTTATTAAGAAAAATGTCCTTTTTCTTGACGTTAGAGCAAAGACCGCATATACACTCTGAAGAACACTATTACTTATGGATCCTCCCTTTCCTTTCCCGATTATACATAAACCTTTTTTATTAAGTACTTGACGCGTCTTTCTTACGCGTCGGTGCTGTTCTATCCAATTAATGACAGATGGTAAAGAAAACCAATTGCTTTTTCTTTAAAATGATGAATAAGGCAGAGTTAAATTATAGTGTTACGGAGCAAGAAGCCTTAGCTATAGTACATGGTCTTATTAAATTTAGAGCTATTATTTTTGGGTATCCCTTAAAAATTTATACTGACCATGCTGCCTTAGTTCATCTATTTCGTCATAAACAATTGTCTGGCAGATTAGAAAGATGGAATTTGAAAATTCAGTCCTTTAAGCCAGAAATTATTTATAAAGAAGGTAAATAAATTAAATGTCGTTCCCGATTATTTAAGTAGAAACCCTGTTCCAAATACTGGTCATTTACCTTCTTCTGGTGAAGAAGAGGAAATCCTTTCCCCTTCTCCTTCGAATATTACATATTCTCGTGAGACCTCTTCTCCTTCTCGTATAGGTTTACTTCGTCAAAATCCTATTCCTTTAGCTTTCGTTGATACGAGAATATATCATTTTACAAAAGATGTTCTTTTCCATGAACAGAGAAGAAATCGTAGACTATCAGAAATTAATTTAATGAGGATCTGAATAGTGATAGTATGTCTTCCCTATTCATATACTAAAGGTATTTCTTATTTCATACGCAAGAAAATAAGTCTTGAATAGAAATTACGGACTCATTATACACTTTCTCTAGGCTATCTGCTTATATTTCATTTTTCTGTAAACAGTGTGTTTCCTGTATCGAGGTAAAAGGTTCTACACCTCATCCAGTAGCCATCAATTCTTATCCTCTTCCCTTCTTACCTTTTTCTAGGGTTCATTTGGACACTATAGGTCCTCTTCCTAAATGTAAATATTCCGGGCTAGGTATATTTCTAGTTTTAAAGGACGCTTTTAACTCGCTACGCGAACGCCTGTCTCAACTCTGAGGCCAAAGGTAGTAGCTGAAGCTTTTTTGAATAAAGTCATTTAAATCATTTTAGTTCCAGAATTTTGCGTCAGTGATAAGCAGAGTTGAATTACGGTCAGTTCTTTATGAAGTTTGTAAAACTTGGAACATAAAGAACCGCACGTATTTCCGTTTCGACATCCCTCCTCAATGGCCTCGTGGAGCGAGAAACCGTCGGTAGAAGATTATCTCGTCAATATGATTTCTTCTGACAAGCACGACTGGAGTAGATTATTTCTTTTGCTCAAATGGCTTTAAAGACACTTACAACTCTTCTATTGGAAATTACAACACCACTTTGTTAGTTACATTTTCTATGTTCGTAGTTACCCTTATTTGGACCTCTAATTATTTTCTCCGTTGTAATAAGCCCAATTCCTTTAAAGATCATCTTCTATGATTTCAATTGCGGAAATGGCTGAAACGAGAGCTTCTATTCGTGATTTTGCTCGTCAAAACTGGAAAAAGAAACATTTAGAATTGCTCAACAGCAACATTCTAAAGCCCCAATTCGTCCTATTCGTATAGGTGATTATGTCTATACACTTGCTGTTAAACCTCCAAACTTATCGCCCACAAGCTTTTTAAGAAATGGGTCGGGCCGTATTTGGTTGTAGGTGTTTTGAAATATAACAAATATCAACTTCGTTGTTTAGTTACCAATAAGGAATTTGTGTCACATGTGGACAATTTAAAAATTCTTCCCATGCCTGTTGTAAAAAACGCCGGACAATTCCTTTTTATTCAAATGACAATACTATAAATCCACTCCAAATGTTAGGCGCGTGCTCCAACACCTCCTGCCAATTCAACCACCTTAAACGTCCGTTTCAACCGCGACGGGGACAATTCGTGATGATGATGATGACACACCTGATAATAATGCTTATATGAGTACTTTGGTATTTAGAGATGCTCCTTCAAGCGCCCCAACTGGCCCTAGGCATGAACATCACCAAGAGTTGCACCTCAAGCTCCCGCAACAGTCTCAATTCTTGAACACCACCTGTTGGTCACAGAGAAACGAGATGTCTCCTAGCTTGACAGAGTGCTGTAAATCCTGCTCCTAGGTTGATGTACTTCCTATTTCAACAGAGTTCTTCACTTCCGCTTATCAATTTGCCTGTATACTCAGAGACAAATACCACCTCTCGGCATCAACAACAACACAGAGATTCCTTCGTCGACATTCATCTGTCATCCCTAACAAATCAAATTTTGATCCGTTTACTACCTATTCTCTGAGGGAAACATTTCCCATAGTTCTCCCCAACTATCCTCTCCTCGTACTCCATATGCATCTGGTTCTACTTCTCTTCATAGTTCGCCTCTTCTTTCTAGAAGATCTTCTATGCATGTTGTAATCCACCATCTTCCACCAGATGAACCTGATATGGTGCTATTCGCACCTTCACCACTATTCGTGATTACGTTGGAGGTATCCGAATGTACTAGCTTCCCCTTTTCTCCTGGAGGAAGTAAATGTTAGAGATGACCGACGTAAAATCCTCTTACGGCCACATCCTCATTCATGTCCTCGGATTTCTTCAACCTATGCGATGCGTAGTCATGCCAGAGACAGCAAGGTCTCCCCCTCCTGTGATCCTGATACTCTTCTTCTTGAAATGATCCTTCTACAATATTTGGGACTCCGAATCCTCGTGTAAGAATCTACGGTGTTCTGAAGTATTGGAAACAATTCCCCTATGATGAGTCCCCTCCGATTACCACAAAACTTAAACAAAAACGTCTCCGAAGTTCCTCCAAATTACCCCCTAAGCGCCACCCAAGCTTCCATCTAAATTATCTCCGCAAATTTACTAGGTCTTTACAATACAATACTCCTTGTTTGCTCAGAGAACTATATCCAGAAATATATTCTTCCTTCTCATTCTACTCCAATTACGGATGTAGATAATATCCCTGGTACTTCAACCAGTACTACAGTAGATCCCAAAAAGAAGGGATTCCTAAGAAGAAAAATTTAATTTACAAAACAATCTGTATTTCTATTGATATTTCTACTTTGTAGATTCCAATTAGAAATAAATAAAATTTAAACAAAATAATATATAAATAATTAATAGAACCCCCAGAACAAAAAATCTTACGTTGCCATATTTTAATGAATTTCAATAGTTAAGTTGTATATATTGTTATAGATTTTTTTTTCTCTTTCATAAAATAATTTTTATGTTCCACAATTAATTTTAAGTTTCGAACTTATTGGTTTGATAATACTTTGTAGGTCTTACATACATGTTTGATAACATTGTGTATGTCTTCCAGTTAAGTTTGAAGTTAGAATTAGTGACATTGTTTATGTCTTACATGTTATCAATTACACTTATGTATTTGTGAGTTTCTGTTGCTTGCAACATACTTACGATGTGAGTGTTATTGTCCGTCCTATTAGGTAAATGTTTATCGAGTAAGTACCTGTGAGTACTATTGTTCGTCCTATTAGGTCATTGTTAATTTTAAGATACTTACGTTGTGAGTTTTCTTGTCTGTACCATCTATGTACTAGTAGTAATTGTCCAATAGGTTGTAATCGTTTATACGTTTATATGTTACTTTATATTATAGTCTTAACATGTTCCATGTTATCTTATACAAGAAAAGAAAATAAAAATAGAAAAACTTTGAGAAAATGGAAAACAAAAATATATGTTACGAAATGCATGTTTTAATCACTATAGAGTTATGTATCTGCTTTATATGTTACGCTTTAATCGTATTACGCTTTCGTATTGCTTAATCTAGCTTGGATTTTTTTTTGCTTTTGAAAAGTTTATGCACTTTGGAAAATTCTTTATATTAAATTCATAATAAACAGTATATGCTTTAATAAATTTAAATCAAATAATAATGCATCATCCTTTTATTAAAAATTTTGCTTTACTAACTATATTATACTTCCCTTTAACGATAACAATTACTGATCGACTGACTGAATACTTATGGGGAAATTACAGATAACAGCATACACTTTCAATTCTTTTACTATCATCTTTGCAAAATTTTATCTTCAAATCTCTGATTAATTTTAGAGTATTGAAAGATGAAATTGTGAAATTGTTAGTGTACATTTGATTGACCAACAAAAATTAATTAAAATGAAAATTTTAATTAATAAGTTTCCCATATGTTTAATGTAAAGAAGGGAGCTTATATAAAGTCGCATCACGTGACTTTATATTTGAGTCAATCAAATGTGACTCTCCATCTCACGCCCTAAACTGAGTCATTAGTTACTAAATTTGTTCTTCGGCGGTTGTCTTAAGTTTTGTGATTTCTATTATTATAAATTATGTTCTTATAAATTTCTTTTGTAATAGGTTAGGCACTAACATTTCTGTGCTTATTAAAAACTTGTAATTAACATTATAATAGTGATTGACATTTTTCACTACTCTTCTAAGATTCTTAAATTGTATAGCAAAGCCGCCCATTCTGTATTCAATTATCGGCGCTGTTGCCACCCTAAAAGAATTACTGATAAAACAATTGGTAAGTCATCCAAATTAACTGTTGTGCATTATACCTGTATTATGAAATAATATGAATATAATGCACATCATAAATTCCAATGGTATCTACCTATTTATATGCATCTATAATATTATATATAAATGCAATTAAATATGTATTGCCTATTGGTTATTGAGTCGATATTCAGGACGTTTCCCTTTCTTTCTTAATTATAGATGTGTTGTGCCCTTAGATCATATTGTGATAATTTTGTTTTTAAGACGACTAATATTTAGAGTTATAAATAATTTAGAGTTATTTTGGAATGTTAATTAATTACTGGAATAAGGATAAATAAGTGCATTGAATTACTTCTTTTAACCAATATGTTTCATTGTTGAAAAAGGTGAAATAAGGAATTATATTGTCCAATCACGACTGT
>JABUQX010100952.1:22500-25000 GCA_015478945.1 Trachelipus rathkii | reverse complement strand
TTCAGATTCTGAATAAACAAAATGATTGATCAAATGACAGTCCTATACAGATTTCACATGAAAATCTAAAAATGAAACGGCAGATATTGATAAGGAAACACATTCAGTTTTCTGGAAGTGCTTTGATGACATGCTACAAGAAAAATCGTTGGAAGAAAATGAAGACTATTCAGATACAATCAAACGAAGTGGAACTGATCAAAGGAGAAAAAAGTTAAAATGCAAACGTATAAGCAGCAGTGAGAGAAAACAACATGAATTAGAAAATACTATTCAAACTATTGTGGATAAATATTTTGCAGCACCACTTATGGAACGAAAATCGGATGCTGATTTATGGTGGAAAGAAATAAAAGCTCTTTATCCTGATTGTATCTCCTGAATTAGCTAGGAAATATCTCTCTGCTCCCCCTTCAAGTGTATTTCGCAAGAGAATGTTTAGCCAAGCAGGAAATATTTCTACAAGTAAAAGGAATCGCCTTTCTCCAACACTAGCTGATCAGCTCCTGTTTCTTCATCATAATTTAAGAGCATTTGATTTTAAATATTAGAGAATGGTTACCTAAATATCAATGCATAAGCTAGTTAATTTTCCTTTCACTGACTTTGCGCTTAACAATATAATTTAATTTTCTCAAAAAATTCTATTGTGATACTCTATAAAGTATCGATAACAGCTGGTACATGCACTATATATATATATATTCATATATTATATATATATAATTATATATATATATTAATTATATATATTATATAATTATATATTATATATATATATATATATATATATAATATTATATATATATAGTAGTTTCAAATGTTAATTTGTTAAAACTTAAAAGCTCTTTAATAATTTAAAGATTAAGGATATATATCATAATTTTTTAGTCTTTTGGTCAGATATGATGGCATGTAGTTTAAAAGTTCTTTTACCAATTCATTTACCTATTTATGTATTGTATTTTTAAAGCTAGATTTATCAAAAGTGTATTTTTTGTTAGGGGTTATCATTTTGGATATCAAACCCTTTTAAGTTGTTTATCAAAATAATTAGTCAATTTAGTAAATGGTGTCATATGTGTCTATTGTATATTATTACTATATTATTATAGTTATAATATTGGTTATTAGTTTGACAATATTATCACTACAACAAAAAAAAAATAACTAAAATAATTTTTTTTACATTTTTTGTATGAATCAGTTCTTCTAAATAAATTTATTTAATTAAATGTATCATTATTACTTTCAATGAAGTATAACTATTTTTATTTTCAAAACTACCTTTTAAAAATATAGGTCTCCGGCCGGAGAAAGCCGGAGACTAGTGGTCTCCGGCCGGAGCCGGAGATCTTTAAAAGGGCCGGAACTCCGGCCAAGCCGGAGCCGGAGCCGGGCAATCCGGTGCATCCCTAAATATATATATATATATATATACACATATATATATATATAATATATATATAATATATATATATATATATATATATATATATATATATATATATGTGTGTGTGTGTGTGTGTATATTAAATAATTTCTATTAACCTTTAACTGCTATAAAATTGAATTTTAATTCTTAAGCTTGCCTTTTTATAAATTTTAAAAAGTTAATTAACTAAATATTGCAATTTATTAACTATTTCATAATTAACATAACAGCATTCTATTAAAAAATTAAAATAATTTTTTTTTAAAGGGGAGGTGCAACTATTTATTAAGTTCAGTGCCCAATTTTCACCCCTTAAAAATGGACAGAAAATTCGGAATTATCAGCCGATTTTGACCCTATAAACACCAAACTGTAGCTTTTTTGCCCTCTAAAAAACGTGTTTCTGGTGTTTTTCTTGTGTCTGTAGTCATTCTTTCAGATTTTCAATTTTTTCCAAACCCATGTTTTTGACATTTTTCGAATCAACTCCCAGAATTTTTTTCGAAATGACTTCAAACTTGAAATATGCATAGATTGGTCCATTATCTACAAAAGTCACGAAGTACCTTTTCGATTTTTTGAGTTTTGTGCTCAGCGTTGTCAATTTCAAAAAACACTTTTTTTGGATTTTAAAATGAAAAATTGCGATAATTTTTTCCTCTTCGGGCGAAGTGGATGAAATTTTCAGAGCCTATGGAGTCAGGAGAGATGCACATTTTTTACTTTGATATTTTTTTTGTATATGCAATAGTTTTGGATTTGATTTTGGAACAAATTTTCAAAAACAAAAAATTTATATTTTTAAAAAATTCTTTAGATATACAAAATTATATCAATTAAAAAAATGCGTCCTACCGACTATAAAGCCCTGAAATTTGATGTATGAATCGGACAGTAGAAAAAAATGCATTCTCAATATTTCACTTTTTC
This sequence comes from Trachelipus rathkii, assembly GCA_015478945.1. Lineage (NCBI taxonomy): Eukaryota > Metazoa > Arthropoda > Malacostraca > Isopoda > Trachelipodidae > Trachelipus > Trachelipus rathkii. The sequence goes on along the minus strand of JABUQX010100952.1, from coordinate 22,635 downwards.
AACAAAAAAAAATCGGAAAAGTGAAAAATTGATATATTAATTTTCACTCATCCGATCAACATAAATTTTTTAGGGCTGTAATTAAACGGTGGAAGATGCATTTTTTATTAGATGAATTTTTGTATACCTCAAAAG
>JABUQX010100952.1:5000-15000 GCA_015478945.1 Trachelipus rathkii | reverse complement strand
AGATACGAAGCTATGCTACATTTGTTTTTAACTTTTTGCGGCAAATTTTTTTCCGGGGGTAAATTGCACTCACAACACACACAAGAGCGTCTTAAATACATGACATGATTAAGTACTATAATTTTAATTAATCTTTACTATTATATATCACCAAGATAGAGATAAGGTTAAGCCTTGGGCGTTGTATACAGGAGGGGCAGGTGGTACTTGCCCCCCTAACAATCTTGGCGAAATAAAAAAAATAACATTATATGTTGCTCAGACGACGTTTTAAGGAGTTTATTAGTGTTCCCTGTTTGGTCGCTACGCCCGAGCTGTGGACGGTAGAGTGCGTCGTGGTCCTGTGAGGTGGGTTTATATATTCACCACAAGAAAAATTCTCCGCTTTACTTTTATCCATCGTGGCGTGGTCGTTCAAACACTTACGCGGACATCTGCTAGGGCCCAGTTCACATACCCAAGCAGTGCTGAAATTACTTAAGGGGTTATTTTTGAATACCTATCACACTGCGTTAAATTTGTAGCAGTTGTTATACATACAATATATTCCCCGGTCATAAAGTATTTCACTCTGCGCGGTGCCCTGTTTGTCGCTACGCCCGAGTGTGGACGGGTAGAATGTAGTATATATATAATATATTTAGATATTATATAGTAATAGTATATATATATATTAGTAGCTGATGTAACCAGTTGGATCCTGCCTTTCTTTTCCGGATATGAAGGAATAGAGTTATAGGTCTGAAACTTGGAATATAATCTATATATGGGATAAGCTCGAATCCGTGTAATTTTCAAGTCTGTAGGATGTATATAGAGGGGGGTCACCCCCGAGAGCGTAGCCGCTACGCCCGCGTTTATACCCTTTTGGCTTTCCAAACCCGAGATTGAGTTAGGCCTAATGGCTAATCATCGACCCAGGTGTTCGATGCGCATGAGAGAGAGAGCGAGCGAGCGCGCGCGCGCGCGTGCGTGCACATACACCCAATGTTATTATTATTATTATTACGTCGAAGATTCGATTTCCGAAGGAAGATCGTTTTTTTACGCACTCCGACTTTGCATTCGCGCCGCGCGAGTTGGCTTCTTCGACCGGTTCCGACTCCGACGTGAGAGCCAGCCTGCCCCGACTCCGGAACTTATCGTATTCGTGCTAAATTTTGGAGAGTGGTTAGATGGCGAGGTAACCTTCAGCTGTAACGAAATACGGCCTGCGTGGGTGTCCCCCGAAGGGGGGACCCCACCCCCATTAAAACATTAAAATATTGACGTAGAAAGCTGAAATTTGGTGAGAGGATTCAGAGTTGAATTTCTAGAAAGACTTGATATGTGAATCTGTGGAGTTGGCTCCGGCACCGGTGCTGGAGCCACGGCGGTGCTATTTAATAATACAGCCGTATAGAACAAACAAGGTTGTGGCCCTATATACGTTTCAGTCGTAGAGTTCGAATATGCAGGATAAGTCTGTGTAGGGTGTCTAGAACCCCCCATTAGGGGGGTCTCGACTGGAAAAAAGAGCGACAGAGTGCAAAACAGAGGTCGAAGGAGAATGAGAGGAAAAGAATGAAGAAGAGTCTGACCTCAGAGGAGAGAATGACAGCTGCAACCGGTGCTGGCCTCCGTGCGGTGCCGAGTTATTAAATATTTAGGTAATGATACAATATTGTGGCCTTATATATGCTTTTCGAGTTTTCTGTAAGATTTCGAAAATAATGGTTCAGAAACCATCAAGAAAATAAATAAAAATAAATAAATAAATAAATAATAAAATAAATAAATAAATAAAAATTTCTTATTCTTTTTGATTATAACTTTACAAATTTTACGTTTTACATACCCTAAAGCAGTAAATACTAAAATCAAAACCCCCATCCAGCCCAGATCCAACCTTTCCCTCCTGAACCATCTGGATCTATTGATTCTATTGATTAAGGCACATTGAGTATCATTTTGGATAAACATAACAAAAATCAAGTTTCTTTATGACAAAGATCAGAACCGAATATATGCTGACGTAACAAAAGTTTTCACAGTAATAAAGCTACTTAGCATCATCTGAAACGATAAATATAAACCACAACGAGAAAACTTAGCCCATCTTTAGACAGAATAAATGGTTACGTTAAACAAAGTTTCACACTTAACACCAGTAAAGAACCTAACTAACATCCAAAAAACGTAACTTATTCACACTTTGTCAAGCGCTGTCTCTAACATAACAATGTTAAATTTTACATTAACATCTGGTGATATGTAACAAAAATTTGCCAGAACCGCTGTGTAATTTACATACATACCGATGAGTATACTCTAACTAACAAAGTTTCCACACTGAATAAAGCTAACATAGCATCAACTGAAACTAAGAATATAAGCTACACAAGGCAAACCAGACACATTCTTAAGCCAAGAAAAACTGCTAACCTCAACAAAGATCCACACTTAACACTAGCATAATACCTATGGTAAAGACAAACAAAGTAAGTTTTTATTCTCTGTAAAGCTAAACTATGAACATAACATACTTAACACACAACCGCTACACGAATAAACAGCCAGCTCCAACATCTTAAACAACAAAAGCGTACATAAGGGGGCAGTAAAACATGTTTTCATGTGTATAAACATATAATTTCCAATAAAAGACATTAAATAAATAAAATACATTCGCTACATATAATTTTAAAAATATATAAAACCATCTTAATCAAGTGGACATAGGATTCTGTATAAATTGAAGCAAGTTCTATATGTTCTCCAGAGATTTCAAACCATCCGAAAGATGTAAGCATTAAATACAACTTGCGGCCACTAAACCATTTTTCTGCATATTTTCGCGTCCAACAAGCACTCACTCGCCCCCGCCAGAGGAGAAGTAAACGGTATCCTGCTGTAGTTTTAAGCATTTCTGTATACGCATTTACCGGAATCCACATGTTTCGGTTGTAAATACGCTTAATACACCATGCGCTCATATGAATTAAAGTCTCGAGTATGGCGACACCTTTAAGATGAGACTTTAAGTCGTTTTTCAGGTTAAACAAAGCTGTTATATTTGCAGATGTCTGAACAGTGAAACCTATACACACGTACGCATGAATGTGACAGCATCATTGGGTTTCCAATAGTTGCGTACATCAATGCTTTTAACATTATCAGATGCAGTGAAAGCAACATCTATTCTATTATAGCCTCTCAAGCTGTCACTTCTGATTTCATCAAGAGACGATGTCACAGATGACACATACTCAGCCTTTATCCAAGCTCGAGTTGTGCGATAGTCTTTACGATTTTTCAAACTGATATATTAAAGGTATATTACTGCACCACAATTGACACAGGATAACGTTAAATAATGTTCTCCATTCGTTTTTACAAAAAATGTAAATGGACACATCGTTGCGTATTACAAAAAGATCTCTAAAGAGGTACGTCCGTAGAGCAGAAACAGAGGTCGTCATTTCAGCGCAGCGAAAAATGTTCTTACTACGAAATTCGTATGTATAACGGATCTACCTGTAACGAGATTCTTCTTCAACCAATCAGAAGAAATTTTCCATGAACACCGATGTACGAATGACCACATCTCAGTTCAAAAAAAAAAAGGGGTATATAATTTCTCGAGTTGTTTCGGAACTGTTGTTGTGTGTGTTGTTTGTGATGCTGTTGTTCTTGCATGTGGCGGTTGCTTATGGGTGTTGTTTATTGTTGTTGTTGTGTTGTAAGGTAAGGTTCCTGTGTTATATTCAGCTCTCATTTATCACAACATTTGTGATTAATTATCATACTTGATCAACGAATTATTTACCCATCGCTAATAAGCTTTCCACATCAATAAAGCTAACATGGAGCTAACATGAACTAATAAAAATAAGTACAACGCGACCAAACCTGACACACCTTATTGCCCGAATAAACTGCTATCATTAACAAAGTTCTATACTTGCAATAGCAAGTACTAACATTACTAGCAAAAACGTATACCAGCTCACACGTTTTTCAAGCATGTCTCTAAACATATCAATACTAATTTTTTGTTTTTAAGCTTATCTCTTTTTAGACTACATCCCCCTTTCAGAAAATTTCAACATGAAACATGAAAATGATTTTTATGCTTTAACCATTTACATAAAGTGATGCAATACTTATTATATTTATTAAACAAACTGGTAAATCTGGCAACTGCGTATCATACAGAGGTGATTTGACAGCACTGTATAGACTTGGGAGCTGAGTTATATATAAATCAGTGAGCTACTCGATGGTGTATTCATAATCATAGCAAAAGTCTAAGGCAAACCTAACATTATTCAACAAAAACTTAACCTAGCGCTCACGTTTCTAACACATCTCGTCAGTTAACACAGTAATATCTTACAAAAAAAACTCATCATTTCTCTAACAAATTAACGTTATCTTTACATTTGACATATGTAATATTTACAAGGATTTATCATAATCTTGACCAATTATCATACAAACCACCGAATAATTGTAAAACATAACAAAGTTTTATCCAAACATAACACAAAAATAAGTTTCTTTATATATAACCATCGAATATATGCTTAACCAACAAAGCTTTAGCGTCAATAAAACCATATCATAACCGCAACTAAGAATATAATGTTCAAATGCAAACCTAACATATACCTCGCGTATGAATATTCAGCTAACATCCTGAAAATTCCCTACTTGGCAAAGGTAAAAAGCTAGCTAAATAGGTCAACAATACTCGATAGTTCCTTACTTTTCTCACATTCACAGACAGGTAAAGCCGCATCATCTAACAAAATCCCTTAACCAAGTGACCAAATCTATCAAAGATACCAACATCTGGAACTATGAATTAACACCATCTTCATCAAAGTGTCACTCGTTTTGAGTTTAACATCAATTGTCCTATGAATAAACATAGACATTAGCAAATTCTAGGCAAACCTAACATTACCCACCAAAAACTTAACCTAGGCTCACGGTTCTCAAACACATCATCGTCAGTTAACAGTAATATCTTTACAAAAAACTCATCATTTCTCTAAACAAATCAGTGTTATTTTCACATTGTTCATAGTAATATTTAACATAACATACCTAACTAACGAATAAACAGTTTTCATTAATCCAGGAAATCAAACCACCCATCCCTGCCGTCCCCTACCCGTCCCACCCGCCTGGATCTATTGATACTATTGCATTCGAGTCATATTTCAAGATCATTGGACAAACATAACATAAAATATGTCTTATATTACTAAACCTACGATATCTGCTTACCAACAAGTTTTAGCATCAATAAATCTAACAAATCATAACAGCCGACTAGAATATAATGTACAAATTGCAAACCTTAACATACCTCACGTATGAATAACAGCAACATCCGAAAAAAATTCCCTACTGATCAAGGTAAAGTAGCTAACAGGTCACATCCAATACTCGATATGTTCCCACTTTTTTGAGCATATATTAGCAAACAGTAAGCCGTATTATCAAACAAAATCCCTTAACAAAGTGCCAAATCTATCAAAGATGCCACCATCTTGAACTATGAATTGACACTATCTTCTCAATGTGACTCCTTGTCGAGTATAACATCATGACCTAGAATAACATTATTCATTACGCAATAAGTCTACGGCAAACGCTGAACATTATTCAACAAAAACTTAACATAGGATCACGTTTCTACCACATCATCGTCAGTTAACACCAGTAATATCTTACAAAAAACTCATCATTTTCTCTAACAAATCAGTGTTATTTCCACATTGTCATAGTAATATTGAACATAACGTACTTAAACTTACGAATTAAACAGTTTTCATTAACCACGAGTATCTGAAGCAACACATTACCTCCGAGAGAAAAAACCCAGGGATGCCCCCTGAAAGGTTGTGAGATCCTTGAGGGGATTCACCCCGAAGGGGGAAAGCGGGCTTTGCGGCCTCAGCCCGAAGGCTGAGGCCTTACCCCTCCGTCGGAGGGGTAAATCCCGCTTACACCCTTTCGGGTGATTCCCCCTCACAGGATTCACAACCTTTCAGGGGCGCCATCCCCTGGGTTTCTCTCGGGAAGGTAATGGTGCTCAGATACTCTGGTTAATAAAACCTGTTTATTCGTGTAAAGTTAAGTACGTTATGTTTAATATTACTATAATCAATGATGGAGATAACATGATTTGTTAGAGAAATGATGAGTTTTTTGTAAGATATTACTGTGTTAACTGACGCTGATGTGTGTTAGAAACGTGATCCTATGTTAAGTTTTTTTGAATAAGTCAGTTGCCCTAACTTTTGCTAATGCCTATTGTTATTATAGGTCAAATGATTGTATACCGACAGGAGTGACACTTTGATGAAGATAGTTTCAATTCATAGTTCAAGATGGTGCATCTTTGATAGATTGGTCACTTTGTGAAGGGATTTTGTTAGATAAAACGGCTTTACCTGTTGCTGATATGCTCAAAAAGGGGGAACATATCGAGTATTGTGTGACCTGATAGCTACTTTACCTCTGATCAGATGGAAATTTTTTCAGAGATGTTAGCTTTTATTCTATACGTGAGGTATTGTTAGGTTTGCATTTGTACATTATATTCCTAGTCCTGGTAATGCTAGTTAGCTTTTTTGATGCTAAAACTTTGTTGGTTAAGCAGATATTCGTAGGTTAGTGTTATATAAAGAACTTATTTTATGTTAGTTTGTCCAAAATGATACTTGAAATATGACTCAATAAATAGTTCAATAGATCACAGGCGGGTGGGACGGGTAGGGACTGCATGGAGTGGTGGTTTGATTTACTGGATTAATGAAAACTGTTTATTCGTAAGTAAGGTATGTTATGTAAATCATTACTATACAATGTGAAAATAACACTGATTTTGTTAGAAAAGATGAGTTTTTGTAAAAACTGTTAACTGAGCGATATGTGTTAGAAACGTGACCTAGGTTAAGGTTTTGCGGGTAATGTAGTTATGCCCTAGAATTTGCTAAGTCTAGTTTATTCAAGGACAATTGATGTTATTACTCAAACGAATTGACACTTTGCATGAAGATGTGTTAATCATAGCCAGATGTTGCGTATCTTTGATAGATTGTCACTTTGTTAAGGGATTTTGTTAGATATTACGGCTTTACCTGTTGCTGATATGTGAGAAAAGTAGGAACATATCGAGTATTGTTGTGACCTATTAGCTACTTTACCTTGATCGATAGGTAGGGAATTTTCAGGATGTTAGCTTATTATTCATACACTAGTATGTTAAGTTTGCAGTTGACATTATATTCTTAGTTGCGTTTATGATATGTTAGCTTATTGATGCTAAAACCTTGTTGCGTAAGCATATATTCGAAGGGTAGTATATAAAGAACTTATTTTTGTGTTATGTTTGGATAAACTGGTTATGTTTACAATTATTTCGGTGGTTTGTATGATAATTGGTCAAGATTATGATAAATCCTTGTTAAATATTACTATGTCAATGTAAAATTAACGTTAATTTGTTAGAGAAATGATGAGTTTTTGTAAGATATTACTGTGTTAACTGACGATGATGTGTTAGAAACTGAGCCTAGGTTAAGTTTTTGTTGAATAATGTTAGGTTTGCCTTAGAACTTTTGCTATGATTATGAATACACCATCGAGTACTCACTGATTTATATATAACTCAGCTCCCAAGTCTATACAGTGCTGTCAAAATCACCCTGTATGATACGCCAGAGTTGCCAGATTTCCAGTTTGTTTAATAAAATTATAATAAGTATTGATCACTTATGATAAATGGTTAAAAGCATTAAAATCATTTCATGTTCATGTTGAAAATTTTCTGAAAGGGGATGTAGTCTAAAAAGAATAAGCTTAAAAACAAAAATAGTATTGCATATGTTTAAGGAACATGCTTGAAAAAAACGTGTGACTGGTTACGTTTTGCTTGTAATGTTAGTACTGCTATGGCAAGTATAAACTTGTTAATATAGCAGTTATTCGTCAGGCATAAGGTGGTTTCAGGTTTGGCGTTGTACATTATTTTATTAGTTCATGTTACATCATGTTAGCTTATTGATGGTGGAAAGCTTATTACGATGAGTATATTTCGTGATTCAGTATGATAATTAATCAATGTTGTGAAAATGAGACGTTGAATATAACAACAATATACAACAACGTACAACAACATACAACAATACAACAACAACAACCATAACAGCAACCGCCACAGCAAGAACAACAGCATCAGCAAACAAACACAACAACAACAGTTCGACAACCTCAGGAATATATACCCTTTTGAAACTGATGTGGTTCATTCGTACATCGTGTTCTTGTTTTCTTCTGATTGGGTGAAAGAAAGAATCTCGTTACCTTTTAGATCTGTTTATACATCCGAATTTCGTCAGTAAGACATTTCGCTGCGCGAAAATGACGAACCTCTCGTTCTGCTCCTACGGACGTCCTCTTTACGAGGATCTTTGTAATTACCCAACGATGTGTCATTTACATTTTTCCTATAAAACGAATGGAGAGCAATATATTACCCTGTGTTCAATTGGTGTTGCAAGTAAAATCCTTAATATCAGTTGAAGAATTCCTCAAGATTATCGACAGCCTCGAAGCTTGGATAAAGGCTGAGTATGTGTCATCTGTGACATCGTCTCTTGATGAAATCAGAGGTGACAGTTTGAGCGGCTATAATAGAATAGATGTTGCTTTCACTGCATCTGACAATGTTAAAAGCATTGATGTACGCAACTATTGGAAACCCAATGATGCTGTCACATTCATACGTACGTGTATAGGTTTCACTGTTCAGACATCTGCAAATATAACAGCTTTGTTTAACATGAAAAACGACTTAAAGTCTCATCTTAAAGATGTCGCCATACTCGAGGACTTAATTCATATAGCGCATTGTTTAATCTACATATTTACACCGAAACATGCTGGCATTCCCGCTATAATGCAGTATACCAGAAATCGCCTTAATAACTATCAGCAGGATACGTTTACTCTCTTTCTGCGGGAAGCGATTGAGTGCTTTGAACCGAAATATGCAGAAAAAAATGTTTAGTGCCAGCAAGTTGTATTTATGCTTACATCCTTTCGGATTTATTGATCTCTGGAGAACATAAGAACTTGCTCAATTTTATACAGGGAATCCTATGTCCACCTGATAGATGGTTTAATATAATTTAAAACTTATAATGTTACGAATGTATTTATATTTAATGTTCTTTTATTGGAAAATTATATGTTATACACATTTTGAAAACAGTTTTACTGCCCCCTTTAGTACGCTTTGTTGTTTAGCAATGTGAGGGCGGCGTTTATTCATGTAGCGGTTGTTGATGTAAGTATGTAGCTTCATAGTTTACTTACAGCAGAATAAAAAACTTTACTTGTTTTTCTTACGCAATAGTATTATGCTAGTGTTAAGTGTGTATCTTTGTGCAGTTAGCAGTTATTCTTGCTTAAGATGTTGTCTGGTGTTAGCCTTTGGTACATTATATTCTTAGTTTCAGTTGATGCTATGTTAGCTTTATTAATTTGAAAACTTTGTTACGTTAGAGTATACTCATTGGTATGTATGATAATTACACACGGATATGGTCAAATTTTTGTTAAACATATCACCATGTTAATGTAAAATTAAACTTGTTATGTTAGAGACACGCTTGACAAAAGTGTGAAAAAGTTACGTTTTTTGGATTTTGTTATGCTAGTTACTTTACTGGTGTTAAGTGTGAAACTTTGTTAACGTAACCATTTATTCCTGTCTAAGATGGGCTAAGTTTCTCGTGTGGGTTATATTCATAGTTTAATATGATGCTAAGTAAGCTTTATTACTGTGAAAACTTTGTTTACGTCAGCATATATTGTCTGATCTTTGTATAAAGAACTTGATTTATGTTATGTTTATCCAAAAATGAAACTAAAAAATGTGACCTTAATCAATTGATCAATTGATCACAGATGGTCAGGAGGAGGATGGATGCTGGGG
>JABUQX010100952.1:0-2500 GCA_015478945.1 Trachelipus rathkii | reverse complement strand
TTTACGTTAAAGGAATGTTAACCGGAAGTTAACGTTAATCGTTAACGTTAACCGTCTTCAAAATATTTTGAATTGTAATAATAATTGTTAATTTCTTAATAATGCAGATATTCAAATTATTTTAATGAAAAACATATATATATATATATATAATATATATATATATAAATATATATAATATTATATATATATTATTATATTATTATTATATATATATATATATATATATTATATATATATAAAATATATATATATATATATACCAACGTACCAGTTTTAATACAGAATATGTAATTTTTTATATAAATTACAACGCTTATGAGGCCTAGTTCTTATAATTTTCACTAGTCACAAAAAGAAAACAAGTTCTCAAGTAACCAAAGAAGAAGTTAATGACTCATTGAACGGGCAACAGTCACTATTTTTTTTTCTTCACGTGGAAAAAACAACACCCCCCCCAATTAAAGGGAAAAAAAAGAGAATACTTCAAAAAAAAACATGTTATAACATTATTAAAAACGGATAATAACAGGTAGGAATAAATTACATTTTGAGCCATGAGAGAAGCCGTTTAGGAAACTTTGGAAATTAAAAAGGTTTATCTGTTATCGAAATCGAATCATAATTATATTTTAAAATCTATAAGAAAATATTTATGAAACTCGCTAAATTAAGGTAACGGTTAACGGATGTAGGTGAAAATTTTAACTCCGAAATTTACGAAAGCGTTAAAAGTTAACGGAAAAATTAACGAGTTAATTAACGGATTAATGAACAATTTTTATAATATAAATATATATATATAATATATATATATATATAATATATATATATAATAAATATATAATAATATATATATATATATATATATATATTATATATATATATATATATTAACGTGATAATTACGTAGATATAATATAATATAGATATATATATATTAATATATATACTATATATAATATATAATATATACTTTATATAATACAGATATATTTATATATATATATATATATATATTTTCTCCCTTTTTCTTTTTGTAGGATAAAATAATTCAAGCTCTTGTAAGTACAACGTGTTTATTTCGCATCTATATCAGAAGTGGGAATTTATCCCTATACACCACGCCTGGTGAAAAATAAAATAAAATAAACTACATAAATAAGTGACCCCAAGGCGTGAAGTAATAATAAAAAGATTAATAAAAAAAAAATCATCTTTGTTTGAAATATTTTCATATGGATAATAAAAAAAATATTTAAAAAATAAATATATCCAAATAAACAAAACATAATTGATGCATGCCGAGTTTTAAGGCTATGTTAAAAATGGTAAAATAAGGAAAAGGTGGTTGTTAAAAAAAATGCGCTAAAGGTAGCTCTAAAATACCGTACAGCGTAAGAATGAAAAACAAAGTGCAACTTAAAATAAATTACGATAAAGTTAGCTCTAAAATCTACAGTGAAAATGAGGAAAAGGTGGTTGTTAAAAAAAATGCGCTAAAGGTAGCTCTAAAATACCGTACAGCGTAAGAATGAAAAACAAAGTGCAACTTAAAATAAATTACGATAAAGTTAGCTCTAAAATCTACAGTGAAAATGAGGAAAAGGTGGTTGTTAAAAAAAATGCGATAAAGTTAGCTCTAAAATCTACAGTGAAAATGAGGATCAGGTGGTTGTTAAAAAAATGCGGTAAAGTTGAGGCTCAAAATATACAAGTGCGGCAAAGAAAGAAATCAAAAAAAAAAATCATAATAATAATTATTACTACTATTAATATTATAGTTATGTTATTTATTATAGTTGTTATTAAAATTACAATTATTTTCTTATTATAATCATTATGAAAAATATTTTTATAAGTAATATTATTATTGATGTTTACTACTATTATCAAAATTATTATAATTATACTTTATTATGATTATTATTTTTACAATCATTATTATCATAATTATATTTTAATTATTATTATTATCAATAGTAATTTTAGTATAACTATGATTATTATTTCATATGAATATTATTAGTTTTATTATAACTCTTATTATGATTATTATAGGTATTCTAATTATTATTAAAATTTTCATAATTCTTATTACTATTAAAAAAATTATTATTGTTATATTTATCAATATATATTTTAGGTAGTTTTTATATTATTTAATTATTTATATATTATTATTATAATTATTATTAAAATTATTTTTTTTTATTATTATTATTATTATTATTATTATTATTATTATTATTATTATTATTATTATTATTATTATTATTATTATTTTATTATTATATTATTAATTATTATTGTTATTATTATTTGTTTTATATTAAATATTATTATTATTATTAATTATTATTGTTATTATATTTTTTTTATATTATTATTATTTATTATTATTATTATTATTTTCTTTATAAATTTTTAATATGAATCTTTGATTACCATTTGGCTATTTATTTAATCATTGATTATAATATCATTTATTTCTCCTCTT
>JABUQX010100951.1:42500-51267 GCA_015478945.1 Trachelipus rathkii | reverse complement strand
TGAGTTCTTCAGAGAAATGAGAGTTGGAGAAGAGTTTTCAAAGATCTTGATAGAATGCAAGTATAGGAGCTATAGTGGCGATAGTTAAGAAGGCATCAGAACGGCTTACTTTTTCTGGAATAGGTTGGACATGAGCGTGCTTTCAATTCCAACTGAGGGAAAGTGTTAGTATTGGAGACATAGAGAATATAGTTAGGGAACGAGGGGAGCGAGGCATAGCACTGGAAGCACAGCACTGGCACCCTGTAATAACTCGGTGGAGGATGCCATCCGGGCCACCCGCCTTCCTAACGTTCGTAGATTCCAGGAGCCCATGCACCCAATCGAATGTAATCCCCAGGCAAAGCGTCATAGGACCCTGAGAGGAGAAGGAGGAGGATGAGGAATGCCAGAATCGTCACCAGGGTCTAGTTAGAGGAAAATAGTAAGGCCGAAGAGATTGCGCTTTCAGTTTGAGAAATTAGCACAGAACCATCAGAGCGAATAAAGAGGAGGAAAGGCAGATTTACAGAAGTTGTTAGAGATTGTTTTTGGCAAGAGGCCAGAAGATTTGTCAGTAGGAGACCAAGGAGGTTAGCGATCTTTCGTTTGATTGATGCCCGCTTTGCTCGTCGAAAAATATCCCTGCAACGATTCTAGCAGAATGAAATTAGCCAAGAAAGTGATAGGCAGAACGAGAATTGTTTCCACTCCCGATAACGCACTGTCTCTAGCCTGAATGGCCAGAGAACCAAGCACGATCGAACCATGGATTTATGAGGAAAGAAAGATTTAGTCAGAGAAGGAATGAACCTGCTCATCCCATCAACGTTAACAGCTCCCACCTTATGCACGAAGTCGAACGTCACCTAGAGACCAAAGCATCATTCCAATTATAGTTAGCGTAGAACAACGCATGCCCCCCATCGGCCCGATCAAAGTGCCAGAAAAAAAACGAGTAGGGGCAGGATGGGAGCTGTTGGAGAAAAATTATTAAGAATTAAGAGATATAAGAGTTGTGGTCCAGATTTACCGATACGGAGCGAAAGTGGTGTAATTTTAGAGAGAAGGACTAGTGGTGAAACAGAGGTCAAGTGGTTCAAGAATTGGTTGGGACGATCTCTAAATTTGTGTAGGTTCTTTATTAGTTGCTCCAGATCGTTAAGAATGCTGAATGATTCAGCCTCCTACCCTCTTGAATCGGTATGAAAGGAAACCCAACCTCTCAGTGTTGTGTACATTGAAGTCCCCTAAATAGAGACCTCAGTATTTGATGAGAAAGATTAACAGTCTCGTGAGAAGTAGTAAGATAATTTCAAAAAGACGTGAAAATCTGTTCTAACAGGAGAAGAGTAAGCAGAAGCACAAGTTCATTGTAGTAGAAGAAGAAAGATTTAAAATCTAGAACATCGAGAGAGAAGGTTAGGAGTAGTGTGTTCGTGAGTTGATTCTATACTGTGAGGTACGGTGTTGTTACAGGAGTGTTTATGTTACATAGGCACAAACTCCACCCTTTAAAGTGACGGAAAATTATGAATCGGGGAGCAAGATGTTTTTAGAGGATGAAATTCTTAAGGCCATCTGTTGTCTCAGACAGGAGCAAAATGTTAGGGTTAGAGTAGGAGGTGGTATTCCACGGATGCAGAATTTAGAGTTTAAACCGCGGATGTTGGTAAAGTCAATAAAAAGCCCGCGCCTGTGCAAAACTGCCATTACACACTGCACACACAATCACCACAACCAAAACCAAAAACAACAAAGACAAACAGACAAAAAAAATAACAGGTTAAAATTAATTCACACACAAATAAACCGTAAAATGTTAAAACGATAAAACCGTGTTTATAATAAATATGTAAAATATGAAAAATTTAATAATTTAATAATTTAATAATAATACTATATATATATAGTAATATAATATATATATATAAATATATATGTTATATATATATAGATATAAATATATAGTTAATATATATATATATATATAATAGTATATATATATATATATATATATAATATATATATATATATATATATTATATAGTATAATATATATAATATATATATATTATATGTAGTATAGTAATAGATTTATATATATATATGTTATACTAGCTATTATATATATATATATATATATATTATTAATACCCGTATATATATATATATATAATATATATATATATATATATAATAGATATTATATAATATATTATTATAATATATATATATATATAACGTCATGTGGGTAAAGAATTTGAGATATATAATATATATATATACTATATTGTAATTTTATTAACATTGATAAATTTAATAGGGCAAAGAGATGTTATAATAATATAATAATACGGTAAAGTTTTGACTGACCCTAAGGGCATGTGTGGGGGTTGTGTGTGGCGGCTGTGGCCAAATTGCATGTGCCTTGTTTATGCCTAATGGTTAATTCGGCACTGCCTTTCATTCACTCCTATTATGCACCTTTCTTCTCGCCAATGTCAAACTCACATTCCTTTCCTTCAGACATTTCTTTACTGAGTCAATTCACTTTTTATTCTGTCCCCAACTGGTCGTTTCCAGCCACACTCACCACTATAACATCATGCCAAACCACCCAATTTCATCCATATTTTTTCATATGGCCAAATCATCTCAATGTACTCTCGTTTAATTTTTCATTTAAGTCTTTCTTCGCACCAAACAATTCCCTAATGAGGTCATTTTTCATTTTATCAATTTTTCTCACATCTAACACGCATCTAAGATTGTCCGTCTGAACACATTGTACCTTAGATCTATACCTCTTATTCCAGACCATCAGTTTTAACTACTATACATTAAGACAAGCAACAACATACCCTCATAAAAAATACTAGCGAACTCAAGACTTAGTCCCTTTACATCCCCCATGGATTTAATTGAGCCAGCCACCTTCCTACCATTTACAACTTTCCTACTATACTCTGCATCATCCGTTCCCTTTTTCATCCAACGTACATATATCCTAAATATTTATACTCTGTACTTTTTCCGAATTGCTCATCATTGGCTAACATCAAACTTCACACCGAGGACTCTCCTCAACTCCTACCATAACCTTAACTCTATCCACATTTACTTTCAAATCCCTGCTTTTGCGCACCCTGCCAAAACCCCTCTACCAATCATCTCAAACTCTCTTCAGATTTGCTACACAAAACCAAATCATCCGCATGCAATAAGCAGAGCATCCTCCACTCTCTTCCATTCTCCATCATTCAAACACTTTCCCCTGCCACCCCCACCTCTAATTCTTTTATAACCCCATCAATATACAAATTAAATAACCAAGCAGACATAATACTTCCTTGCTTCACCCCGCTATTAATATTAAACAAATCACTTTCAACTCCATTTATTATTAGAAACGCTTCACTCCCGTCATACATACTTTTGATTCCATTCAGAAGCCTAGCACCAACACGATATATCACTAACACCTGCTACAGAACTTCCCAATTATCCTGTCATAAGCCTGTTACAAGTCCATAAAACCTAAATACAAGTTATTCTTCTCTCTCATTTTCTCAATCATTTGTTTAAATGTAAAAATTTGAATTATGCATCCCTTATCACTTCTACAGCACTCAATAAACTAATTCCTCTATGATTCCTACAGTTCCCCTTTTTCCCCCTTATCATTATGAAAAGATGTTTTTACTTCTTTTCTATAATTCGTTGGAACTATATCCTCCATAAACGATTTGTGACACAACTTCCAAATTCATTCAATCACTATCTCACCTCCTCCATTCTTGATCATTTCACCTGTAATTCCCCTCTAATAGCTGCAGATTATACGCAATTCTTCACTTTCTCAACTCTACCCGTTACCTCCCCTTTACCAATTACCTCATCCCCAAAATACCTATTTCTTCTTGCACCATCAAACCCACACACATTCACTATCACCTAATCTTTACTGCCAATGTTAAGCAGATTTTCGAAGTGTCCCTCCACACTCTCCTCCATTTCTTCAGTTAAGAAAATACCCTCCCTATTAAGTATTCTATGGAGATTCTCCATAACTTCTCATTCTTAACCCTTTTCGCTTCTTCCAGAAAAAAGCCTCTTCCTATTCCCTTGTAAGTCCCCATTCATCCTCCTTCCAAACTGTTCATTTACCTCATTTTTTCTCCTACTTATGGAACTTTTAGTCTTCCTTTTTCCTTCATCTATTATTCCAAACACCTTTCTTTTTGATACCTCCACAGAAATTTTTTTATATCAAAATTCATATTTCTATCACTCATTGGCCAATTTTATACCGCTTGCCATGCACCTCTTCATCCCACCACTCACTGTTGACCATTCCTACGTATACTTCTACTTTAGTACAACCACGTGCTTCTCTTGCACTACTATATATAATATATATATATATATAGTATATACTATGTATATAATAATATATAATATATATATATATATTATATATATATAATATTATATATATATATATATGTATATATACTATATATATACTATATATTATATATTATATATAATATATTATATATAAATGGGAATTTAATCCTATTAGAAACGCTTTCTTCAGAAACAGTTTTTTTTTTTTAATTTGCCAGTAACTGGCTTTATTATCATTTAGCTTTGGTTGTTTATATTTCTCTTACAACAGAATGTAAATAATGCTGAACCAGTTGAATACTTTGAAGACCCAACGGCTATATTGAATTGAAATAAAGATGTTTTTAATAACAGAAAATCTTACCACATAGGCTAAATTTCAAAATGCCCTAACCGTGGGGCAATTAATAGAACGAAAGAAACCCCCCCCCTCGCAAGACAATGGCTAGGGTTCGATCCTCATCCGGAATCCTAGGTAGATATTACCTAGGAAAATAAAAAGCCCCAAGTATTTTCTTTTCTTAGAATAGGAGACAATGCCCTGAGGTGTGAACTATTTTTTAAAAAATAAAAAAATTGTGCAAATCAGAAGATGCTCTATAAAAGTCTAAAAAAACTTGCGAAAATAATGTCATCTAAATTTTAAGAATTAGCGTCGACGATTTGCAAATTGCTTATCTTTTGAAAATTGTATGGTTTAGTACCTTATATTTTAATTATTATTTGGTTTCGGTTATTATATCTTTAAAGGGCCAGATTCCACTTTCAAGTGTAACCGTGTAGTGTCATACGGTATTCATCGTAATATATATACAGCAAATAATTTATTAGATAAGTATGATTTTAATATATTTATTATTCGGTTCTAGTAGATGCTATTAATCGATGTAAACAAATAATGCTTATCATAATTTTTAAATCACAGAAAAAAATTTGTATTGGGGTGTATGCTCATAAAATTAAGTCTGATGAAAACTTTAAGATGTGTATTGTTAGTTAAATGGAGTCGGTAGGACAATAGGTTAATTTTCAAAATTATTTATCCAGTGAAAAATGCAAGGCTTTATTATCAGGTACATTTCCAATGAGACATAAATGCACATCAAAATCAGAAAATTAGAAATTTAAGCAAGGTAGTATTGTTTAACTTTGGTATTTATAAAAACCATAGTTTTAATTTTGAAAGTAAAAGGTAATGAGAAAAAAGTTGACTTTATAAATTGTTAAAATATTTAATTACATTTCATTATTTTACTTTTAAAATTAAAAGTGGTAGTAGTTGGGCAGAACCCTAGCAACACTGATTTTTATAAAAATCACAGCTAAACACTGCCCCCCATGGAATGCAGGGTTGTGACAATCACAGAATGTTTTTAATACTCGTGCAACCATTCATGGGAAGAGTAAAATGTCAGAAGGTTCCCAGCCTCAAGACCCATGCAAAGATAATCTTTATATTGACCAATTGCATTGAAACTTTCACTTCGAGACCAGAAATCATTTATAGCAGCAGCATTATTATCTAAGTCCCAAATAATATTTTTATTCATTTATGTCAAAAAGAATTGATATGATAATTTTATAATGTTATAGGCATTTTACAGACTTTAATTTACATTTATTCTTCATTTTAATGCATTTGCAGTATATTAAAAAAAAAAAAAAATTTGAAAATCTGAGTAAGGGTTCTTAATGTAAACAATTACAATTTGTAGACATTTTACAGACTTCATTTTACCTTTATTCTTCATTTTAATACACTTGCAGTTTATTCTGAAAAAATTTAAACGGTTTTCAATTTTCAAAATGGTGTGTCTTATCTAAATGTATAATTAGGTTTCTGCATGGGTTTGACTGATATATATATATAAATATATTTATATTGGATTTATATATATATATATATATATATATATATATATATAATTGGTTTTTGCATGGATATATATATATATATATATCAAATTTATTGATTTTGGACTTAGAATTTTTTTTCACTCAGACAAAAGGTTCAATTAAGCCTATATATCATCATCCTTCTTTCCCCAAGACTGGGGGTAAGGTGCGTGACATGCACCGGAAACAGAAAAGTAGTAGAAGAATGACACAAAAAGAAAGCCCAACCTTATCTCATTCTTTATACCTATTAGTGAGAACTCATTGCAGTCAGAAAATCCACCCTAGAGCTTCATGGGATAGCGATGGACCCTAACTATGGCATCTCGTCAATGTGGGGTTAATCCCTTGGCCCAGGTTGGCCACAACCATACCCTCTCGCCATTCACTCCTATTATTCACCTTTCTTCTCGCCTTTACCAAAATCGCATTTCTCTCCTCTGGGCATTCCTTTACTGACACAATCCACTTTTTCTTTGGCCTTCCAGCTGGTCGATCCCACACACACTCACTACTATACATCCGCTTAACCAACTGAGTATCATCCATCCTTTCCATATGATCAAACTATCTCAATGCACTTTCATTTTATTCTTTTATCCTTTATTCACACCACACAACTCTCTAATACGTTCATTCCTCATTTTATCAATTCTTCTCACACCTAACATGCCCCTAAGATTGTCCATCTGAGCACATTGTACTTTAGATCTATATACTTCTTAGTCCAGACTATAGTCGCACTACTATACATTAACACAGGTAGCAACATACCCTCATGTAAGACCCTAGTGCAATCAAGACTTAGTCCCTTTACATCCACCAACAATTTAGTTGCACCAGCCACCTTCCTGCCATTCACAACTTTCTTACTATACTCTGCATCATCCGTTCCCTTTTCATGCAACATATCCTAAATATTTAAACTCAGACACTTTTTCCAGCTGCTCACCATCTAACATAACTTCACACAGAGGACTATCTTCACTCACAACCATAACCTTACTGTTATCTATATTTGCTTTCAAACCCCTCCTTTTACACATCTTGCCAAATCTCTCTACCAATCCTCTCAAGCTCTCTTTTGATTCAACACAAAACCAAATCATCCGCTTATAATAAGGGACCCTCCACTCTCTTTCATTTTCCCTCATTCTAAGACCATCTCCTGTCACCCCCACCTCTAATTTTTCATAACCCTATCCATATACAATTGAAAAACTAAGGAGACATAACACATCCTTGCCTCACTCTGCTATTAATATTAAACCAATCACTTTCAACTCCATTTATTCTTACACATGCTTCACTATCATCATACATACTTTTTATTCCATTCAGAAACTTACCACCAACACCATTTATCACTAGCACCTGCCATACTTCCTATTAATCTATTATGCCTGTTGCAAATCCATAAAACCTAAATACAATTTTTTTCTTCTTCCTCATTTTCTCAATCATTTGTTTCAATGTAAAGATTTGATCTACACATCCTCTACTACTCCAAAACTGCACCTTGTTCTTCACAATCAGTCCTTCAGTCACTTGGACTTTAATCTTTACCATCTAAATATATATATATATATATATATATATATATATATATATATATATATATATATATATATATATATATATATATATATATATATATATATATATATATATATATATATATAGCGTCGGGCAGGGTGACTTGGACCACTTTAGGTATAACTTCGCCTGACTTTCCCTAATGCACTTTTGGAATTTTTTTTTTTTGAAAATCAAGGCCCTATAGTAGGTCATAAGCACACAAAAAAATAATAATGTAATTCTAATAATAGTTTTATTAAAGTTTAAATAAAGCTCATTCAGCCTGACCTTGGAGGGGTGAATTGGACCATCTGTTTAAATTCCTCTTTTACGTATAAATTCAATTTTATATTTTAATTTTTACTTAATATAATAATTGTTTATCATATTAAAATTAGTAATAAGTAATAAAAATGTCAATAATGATACATAAAATAAGAATAAAAATAAGGTGGTCCGATTCACCCCTCTCCGCTCAAAAATTTTCACTTTTTGGATTCGTATTTTTTTATATAAATTTCATTTTATTTTAATTTTTACTTAATATAAGTAACTATTATATTTAAATTAATTATATGTAATAAAAATGTCAATAATACGTAAAATACGAAAAACAATGGTGGTCCGATTCACCCCATCATCAATTTTTACGGCGGGGTGAATCGGACCAAGTTAGGCCCCGTGATTTAGCCACTAATACTGTTTGGAACAAAAATTTACTTTGCCAGTTTAAAGCTAACATACTCGAGTGTATACACTGAAAAAATAATTAAAATCCATTCACAATTTTTCATTTTATAACAAAGTTAAAAAAAACTCATTTTTCAAAAGTGAAATTCTATTGAAGGGCATTTTGTACCCTAATTTATTATATTTTTTAAAAATATAAAAACTCTCTAGA
>JABUQX010100951.1:0-32500 GCA_015478945.1 Trachelipus rathkii | reverse complement strand
TTATATATATATATATATATATATATATATATATATATATATACTATATATATGTATATATATATATATATATATATATATATATATATATAACCAATATATATATATATATATATATATATATATATATATATATATATATACCCGAGCTGTCGTGGTATTAGCATCGACTGCAGGAGTCGAGGCTTTCATGGATTCTACTAAAGTCTTGGACGAAATAGACCTTCTTATGGGTGGACAGGGTGGTCAAAATATTTCAGAAAGGAGGGCAGAATGATTTAGGTGAGGACCTTAAATTAACAATGGACTGCTGGAAGTGAACTAACACCAGCACTCCTCTCATCAAGGACATCTTTCCCTTTCAGCATATGCAGAATTTGTTGAACTTGTTCATAAATATAATACACCTCTCCCTAGTTCTGCGGCTGTAGAGCGAAATATTTAGTATTGGTGGGGGATATTTTGAGGGCAAAGAGGTCAGCCTTAACTGCTTTAATTTTGAGCAGCTAATCTTTTTGAAAGGTAAAATGGATCTCTTGTCCTTTGAAGACGACATTGAGAAGGAAATCTTGTGATTTTGTAAATATTCATTCAATTTTTCATATAATATTATAAATAATTTTTTGCAAGGATATATACTATTTAGTATTTATTATTAAAATTTTTGTGAAGTCGCACATTATTAGCGGGAGACGTGCGGACTTGCGATAGCGGAGGTTTGATGGTTTGAATAAGTGCGGAGGAGCGCTAGCGGACTACGTTTTCTCGAAGTGCGGAGGTGCGCTAGCGGACTACCCCTAAATGAGCGGGCAGCGTTATATATATATATATATATATATATATATATATATATATATATATATATATATATATATATATATATATATATATATATATATATATATATATATAATGCATATATATATATATATATATATATATATATATATAGTTAGTTGGTTAAAACAGAATAATTATTGTTTGAAACAGTATGTTAAATTTATAGTGTTAAAATACAAGTTGATGAACAATAAACTAAAAAAAACAAATAATAATAATAATAATAATAATAATAATAATAATAATAATAATAATAATAATAATAATAATAATAATAATAATAATAATAATAAAATTAAACATTAAAAAATAATAATAATAATAATAATAATAATAATAATAATAATAATAATAATAATACTTATGGTTACAATGATTAAATACAATGACAGTAACAATATTAATGTAAAAAAAGTTGGATAGAGGATTGGTCTTTATTTAATTCAGGTTTCAAATGATAAATATATAAACTTTCCAGGATCTTTCTATCAAGAGAGTCACTTGCTGAGGCAAGGATTTCAAAACTGTCTCGTGAGATTGAGTGGCCATTTTCTAAGCTATGAGATCGGATAGACGAATGTTCTGGCGTGGTCAATGGCAAATTAGTTCTATATGATAAACCCAAATGCTTTGAAACCCTCAAATGAAGTTGTAGACCTGTTTGGCCTACGTAACGGACATTGCAATCCGTACACTTATACATGTAAACTATAGAGGATCTCAATCTGTGGGGGATAATATCTTTAAGCCTGAAAAAGTTAGAAATTTTCATACTATTAGTAGGGATAAAAATAAATTCAGTTGATGGAAATGTTCGGTGCAACGTGGGGCTTAATAGATTTGTCAGCTTCCCAGTATAGTGGCCAATAAATGGAATTTTTAAATATATTCTTTGCTTGGGGACATCGATGAAAGGCTGTCTCGGACGAAATTTATTTTCAAGAAATCTATATACTATTTTAGGAAATATATTAGAAGGGAATAAATTAAAATTAGCAAAATTACTCAAATATTCAATTTCTTCATGGAATTTTTCCCATGAGGTGCAAAGTTTGAATGCTCTGAAAAGCCTACATTGTAGTGCAGATAATTTGTATTTCGTCGGGAGGAAACTAAAAAAATTTATGCCTAATAATGTGGTAGAGGGTTTTCTATATACTGAAGTTGAAAAGGAATTATTATTATGTTTAATTAAAACGTCTAGAAATGGTAGTACATTATTTGATTCTCCTTCCATAGTGAAAACAATATTTGGATGTTTAGTGTTGAGATAGTTTAAAAACAATGAGGCTTGACTATGATTTTTAAAAACTAAAAAAACAGTCATCTACATACCTTTTATATGTTATTGGTTTATATTCAGTTGGGCATTCGTTTAACCATATTTGTTCATGGAAACTTAGAAATGAATTAGCGAAAGCCGGGCCTAATGGTGAACCCATCGCCATTCCGTCTGTTTGACAGTAAAGCTCATTATTAAACAGAAATATTGTGTCTTCAGTAGCCAGATTAAGGAGCTTTGAAAACTGTGATCTATCTAAACCATCAATCATGTGATCTATTGATGAAAACAGACTGTCAACAATAATTCTGCAGGTTTCTTTAACAGGGACATTGGTGAATAGGGACTGTACATCGAAACTAGCCATATAGCAATCATTAATGGAAAGTGAAGTGACGAAATCTGAAAAGTCAAATGAGTTTTTTATGCTGTATTGGTTAATTGTAATAGGTTCTATGAATGGTAGTAAATACTTTGAAAGTTTGTACATAGGAGAATTAATAGCTGAAAGGATAGGTCTAAAAGGAAGGCCAGGTTTATGGGTTTTGGGTAACCCATATAGTAAGCTTGGGGTAGAGCCTGAAACAAAAAGAGAATTCTGTAAACTAGACACACCTTGTTTTTTGAGAGATCTGAGGAAGTTATTAATTTTATCTTCTATTCGTAAAATGTGTTTGAAAACGTCACCAGTCAGACGACGGAATTTGGAAGAATCTGACAATATTTGTTGTATTTTTTCAATATATGAGGTTTTATCAACAATAACGACTCCTTTTCCCTTATCGGGTCTACAGACGACAATTGATTCATCCCTTCTAAGATTCTGGAGTATTTTAAAATCATTGAAAGAAAAAACAGGTGAAAATATCTTTCTACCGTTAAAGTTATAAAAAAACTTTTTAGTCCAAAATCGTATATCATCGATACATTCCTGAAACCTATTTACATTATGCAAGTTTTTAAGTTGGTAAACACACCTTTCAAAAGCTAAGAAAGTATCGTTTAAGTACACTACAAAATTTACTTAGATTCTGTCAGGTGCGTTTGTTTAAGTTTTTTCTCCATTTTATGTCAATTTGTGATTTTGTTTTCATTTTCATTTATGTGATTTGTTTCCCAATTTTTAATGTAACTTTATTCATGGTGTATTAATATTAATATTGTTATATAGATTTTTCATCTTTTAATTTTAATTGTAAATTTTAATTATTTTTAGAGTAAATTTTTTGCTGAAGATGGGTCGAGTAATACCCGAAACGTCCAGAGTTTATGAATAAAGAATGCTTTCTCTATTTTTGTTCTTCTTTTTTTTTTATTATATATATATATATATATATATATATATATATATATATATATATATATATATATATATATATATATATATATATATATATATACACTTGATATATATATATATATATATGCTGCTATATATATATATATATATATATATATATATATATAATATATATGAAACTAATTAAAATAGTTATCAATTATTATAACAAGGCTTTTGATGTAGAGTAAATGCTATAGGCTATGCTATTGCCAATTTTAGATGAAATAAAAAATTAGTAGGCCAAATACAGAACTACAAGTAACATGTGAAAACTATTTACAAGTATATGAATAAGATTTTGCTAGCAAACTAAAGTATCGTTTAAGATTTTGTTAAACAAAATATATGCAATTTTAATGTTTATCTTGGCTACTAACTGCAAAGCCATGACATATTTATCCAAATTTTTCTGAAAAATATTGACTGGCTCCAACTGCATTCCAGTGATTAACATCCATTCTTTTAATATATTTTTAGTTACATTTAATTTGTATGGTCTATCTTAAATTCTGTATTGACTTCTTGTTTTACTACCAACTACTACTTGAACCGGCCTCTCCCTTTAGAGAAATAATTAAACAATAAATGGATAGTAAGAAGCCACCTGGGCCTATCAAAGACTTATCCCTAGCCCACAGCTAGGGTTGGGAAAAAAACCATTTTTTTCAAATCATGTTTTTTTTTTCAAGAAAAAAACATGTATTTTTCATGTTGTTTTTGTTTTTTTCAGTTTTTTTTGTTTTTTCCATCAAATGTATTTTTAAAAATATAAAGAGGCTAATATGATATTTCACTTGAGTATTTTCATTTTTCAAATATAAGGATACTTGAAATTAAACAAATATTCCATTATGATTTATAAAATAGCAGAACTACCTTTCTCTTATATTTTATCAATTGTTTTCGTTACAATTTACAGTAGGTTGTAGCCTGCAGACTGCTGTTTGTAGGCTTCTACTTACTAATTTAACTATGTATTTTACATTTCATATAATCATATTTATAATTTACTTTTAAATATTAATGTATATTATATTTATATAGAATGAGTCTGAATGACAAAACTCAAAAAGTGACTTAAGGGATGCAAATGAAATAATAAAAATATTGAAATTAAAATTATACCAAGATTGTAAATGAAGGAGGATGAGTGAATGACTAAATTAAATATTTGACTTTGGAATATCAACTTTTGATTCACTAATCACTAGTCCCCACTCCCCAGACCCCAGTCACTACTGAGTACTGACTACTGTGCTGTGACTACTGTCAAGCTCATTATCACTGGGCTCATCAGCGTGATCAGCCACATTTAATTTTGATATGACTGATAAGTCTGATATCTCAGTCGTATGAAGTATCGTATGAGAATGACAGTGGTGAAGGAGCAGGGGCAGTAACAGGACTCTTAAGCTTAGCTGCCTTACCATAATCATCTCTCTCAGTTGGCAAATTTTCAGAATTTCCTAGTTCTAGATTATGAGCAATAAATACTAGTTTTTGCAACGTCTACACAACAAAAGTTATATTTCATGCGAGGGCCTTTGCAACCTTTTATTTCCTTAAAAAGTACAGTCACACGACTTTTTACATGTGGCATTTCTAAATTCTGATTAAATAATTATGATAAAAATGTTACTGAAAGCTGAAACAAAGTAAGAAAACATTAATGAAGCCACAAACAAATTATTATGAATATCAAAATTCAGAATATAAAATAAAAATATGGAAAACCCATAAAAATTTTGAACACAAACTCAGGGCTTCCACCTTGTAGGAAATTGGAACCAAAAATGTCCAAATTAGAGCATATTTGCTAAAATTTATTATATAATATAATTGTTCAAACATGTAAATTCCACAACTTAATTGAAAAAAACGAAAAAAACAAATTTTTACTTGTTTTTTTCAGGCTGTTTTTTTCATAAAAAAAACGAGCTTGTTTTTTTCCTTTCCCAACCCTACCCACAGCCAATGTTACAATTTATGTTAAGAGTACTACAAAGGTAAATATTACTTAGCCTATCTAACAAGTTACCAATTTCAATTAGGCAAATTGCATGTTAACTGTTATTTAAAAAAATATATCCTGCCAGTTTGGCTGTCCCATACAACTGGAGTTTTAAACCTATACAAACTTATTATAAAATGTTTTTGAAAATAAGGAATATATATATATATATATATATATATATATATATATATATATATATATATATATATATATATATAATAATAATATTTATTATAACATATGCTATATATGTATATATATATATATATATATACTAACTAACTGCTGCTATATATATATATATATATATATATATATATATAACAACATAATATATTTAATATATATATATATATATATATATATATATATATATATATATATATATATACCGTAAAACGAGGATACTTTGTCAAACATATGGCAACTTTGACACTTTCACCCTTATCGCTATTTGTAGTTCTATCTTCTTAAATATAAAAAATAGAGAAAAACGCTTGAATACACATTTGTTCAGCAATGAATAAGGAAAGGTTCTGTAATGGTTATATAAAGGACAAATGATTATGTAGAAAGTTATGGAAAGATTTCAAATTTTTTTTGAAAATTTCCATTTTCCACCTCTATATGTTAATCATGTAATATCACAAAACTGAAAAGTTTAAACAAAAACTTTATTTAAGCAAACATGTTATTTAGAGGGTTAAGAATAATAATCTGGCACAATATGATGGACATTAATTATGGTTATGTTAAACTTGACCTCTGAATATATTGGGGTTACTTTGACATGGGTTTTTTTGATAGTGGTGGGGTAACATTGACACCCCTAAAAATAACCTGGTACCTTAGGGACTCCCACCAATCAACTCAACGACCATGGCATTCAATTCAGCGGCCCCGGATACCTAGGAAACGATACCAAACACAGACCATAAAGCTAGGAAAGCTAGAAAAAGGCTAGGTTGCCAGAAAAAGGCTAGGTAGCCAGAAAAAGGCTAGATCAAAGGGGGTAGGGGATAGCATAATGTGACTTCATAGTCTAAAAGACTATATATAGCATTAAAAGGCTATAAGGACACAAAAGTAGCTAAAAAGAGGCTAAAAGGAGCTTAAAAAGGCTAAGGTTGCCAGATTAATACACCAAATAAGCTAAATCTGGCATTGCCTCACTTCACCCTACCATACCTACCTTTTGGGGATTATGGTATGGTACAGTACCATATGTTCAAAAAGGATTTTTTTTTTTAATGGAGAAACACTTTATAATTTTTTTTTTAAATAGAAAAAGCATACTGTAGCACTTTAATTTACCAGAACTAACTATAATTATAACTATAATTATAACTATAATTACCTATAATTTACCTAACAAATCTTGGTGGGTCAACTTGTCAAAGTTGCCTCAAATGAAGGGTAAACTTTGACACCCCCTTTTTATCCACCCCTGCCGCTATCCCAGACAATCTACAGACCTGAAACTTTCTGTGAGTATTATATACTTTATGAATAGTATTTTGAATATTTAACTTTAGGATTTTGTTAGTAACAAAAATTTTGACACACACAAAAAGTGTGTGTATGTGTGTAAAAATTAACCTCGTTTTACATATATATATATATATATATATATATATATATATATATATATATATATATATATATATATATATATATATATATATATATATATATATATATATATATATATATATATATATATACCCAAAATCATTCACATACTTATTCAACCTCTTTGATAAGATTGAAAGTGAAATATTAGCTATCAAATCTTGAGCAAAGCGTTCCCCGAATCTATTATGTACTTGCTGAGAGGTGTGGCTACTCTGATGAGGGTTGTCAGGGGCGAGAAAGTGAAGGTAAAAGGGTATATATATATATATATATATATATATATATATATATATATATATATATATATATATATATATAGATATATATATAACTATATATATATATATATATATATATATATATATATATATATATATATATATATATACTAACTATATTACTATATATATATATATATATATATAATATATATATATATATATTATATATCATATATATATATATAATTCGAATAATATAATTACTGAAAGTATTTTCTCCCCCTACAAAATGCCTTCTTTTAAATGTTCCTATTGACCTTAAGTTCAAGTGTATAGTTTAGTATGATAAACTTGCTCTCTGAACAGTGTCAAGAGTTGAAATAGTTTATTAAACCTGAATCATATCCTCTCCACAGTTCTTTCAATCTCACCACATAACTCTTATTTTCCAAAAATCTTTTATTATTCTTCTGCCTCCACACTGAACTGCCATCAACATATCAATATGGTTTTCTACTTTTAACTTCAATAGCTAAATGTTTCTAATCAAGAAAATGTTTAAAAATATCTGAGGAAATAAAAGAGTTTAGTAATTCAGATTCTATATTTTAATTTACATTTTAAATCAGTAAAATGAAGATTCATTTCTATATTTTTACATTGTGTGGCATTTAAAATTTTAGAATACTTACTTATCTCATGTTCATTGAGTCCTAATTTAACTGGTATGTAATATCATGCTGCTCACTATTTGGGTTATTACAGTGTCAATCATGCATATATACGATATGATTATGTAGCAATAAATATATGGCCAACTAAGATTATGTAAGATTGTGATGTGATAGTTTGGATATATTTGTTAAATATATCATCACATTGATGTGATAACATATTTGCAAGTTTTTATTAGTACTTTTAAAACTTAAAAATAAAAAAATACAAAATACATTTTAAAAAATATATTAATAATAATAATTGAGAAATTGGAGAGTAATAATTAATGGGGTTTGCATTTAATTATTTTTATAGGTGATTATGCAGTTTATATGAATGTTTTGTAAATAGAAATAAGGAACTTTTGAAGGGAAAAAATTCTAAATCATAAATACTGATATATTTTCAAATATATAATATATATATATATATATATATATATATATATATATATATATATATATATATATATATATATATATGCTCTTCATAATATAACTTAATATAATATGTATATAATATATATATATATATAACTTAATATATATATAATAATAATATAATATATATATATATATAATAATAATATATAATAATATATAATATATATATATATATATATAATAAAAATAATATATATATATATATATATATATATATATATATATATATAATATATATATATATATATATATATATATATATATATATATATATATATATATATATATATATATATAAATATATATATATATATATAATTAACTAATTAATTTGTGACCCCAGAACTATATACAATATTTATTAGTGAATTTTCTTAACAATATTTTTGTTTTCTGTAAAATGAAATGACAAACTATGTTTGATTTTTTTTAATTTATATTTTTTAACCATTACTGCTAGTTCTTAGCATGGATTTTTTTTTGTAAAATTGGATACCCAGATTTGATGATGTCAATTTCGAGTCTATGCTTCACGGTTGCTTAAATTAAATGTAAGATTGATTTATTGAAAGATTATTTTCAGCATAATTTTAAGGTTGATAGTTACTTTTTTCTGTTTTCCTTTTCTACATCATTCCCCCTATTCTTTTTTTGGATAGGTTTTCTTTTTGTTTCAATTTTATTCTGTTCTTTCCCTTTTCATCAGAGTATCCTAATTTCTCCACTTAACTTCATCTAGGCTTGATTGGATTTCCATTTTTTTTTCTTTTGCTTTGCTGTTTTTCAACCTGGGTGAGTCAAACCCCCTTTCTCCTCTTAATATATTCATGATCCTTAAATGCGAAATTTTTTATTTTTTTTTATTTAATTGAATAAAGAATATTTTCTAGGCAGTTGTATGAACTTATACTTCAGTATTCCCATTTTCTCAAATTTTACATCATTATAACTCTCATAGTTCTTAAGCCATATAGAGAATATTATATAGTGATGAGGGGTAGGATACTTTGTTTTTGATTTTAATTTTTTTTCCAGAAATTGAAAAAGAAATTGAAGATATGGATTGTCTTAGAAAATACTACATTGATGACAAGAACACTTCGTTACTTTTAGCAATTCGAAAATTAGAAGATGTTCTCGTAAAGCTTCATGTAGGAAAAGAGACACTAAAAGTCTTAACAGATTTACAAAGTTTAACTATTTTCTTGATTGAAGATAAACATTTGCAAAGTGAATTGGACATAGTTAGATATTTATTGTGTTTCCATCATTATTGTGTGCTTATGGTAAGTTTGAGCTCAATCCTTAAATTTTTAATTTGAAATCTCTTTAAAAAGTTCATTTGATTTTATGAGAGTAGTTGACAGTTAATTGATTTTGTTCTTGACTCACAAGTTAGAAATCTTAGGGCTGGACTTTAGTTAGTGTTGTACCTAATTCTTGACTCACAAGCTAGAAATCTAAGGGCTGAACTTTAGTTAGTGTTGTATCTAATTCTTGACTCACAAGCTGGAAATCTTAGGGCTGGACTTAAATTAGTGTCATACCTAATTATGGAAGCTAATATGAATTAGCAATTTATGGGCAGCAAATTGAGTCACCCATCTTACATGACTGAAGGATTTATTATTATTCGACTGGTGTATGGTTGTTTGGTAATGGAACGGAAGCCAAAATCATCCTGCGTATGTGTTGGAAATATTTGCCTTCTCTTCAGTAACATTTACTTTTATTAATTTACCATGTGTTTTTGATGTATTTTTTGCAAGCGAATAGTTTATACAAAGAGGACAATTTAGGCCTTTTAAGCATGTTGTATGTTAGAAAAGTATAATGCTGGTGTGATTTTTGTCCTTCTAGGTTGGGGAGGAGGTTATCTATTGAGAGTGATTTACTATAATTGACAGTGATTTACTGTAGAATTTGACAACCTATCATGTCAAAATGGGATTTTAAAGGGAGAATTTTTGTTTAAGTTAGATGATGGATGGATGTGGAGGGAAGGCAGCCTATTATTATCCTGAGAGCTTTATTTTGCACTGTTTCTACTTTCTGAATATTGGATTGTGATATTGTGTGAGCCCAAGCAGGTGATGCATAATTTAGGAAGGGGCGGATGTATTGTCTGTATACTATTGTGAGAGTTTCTTTATGATGACCAAAGTTTGTTTCAGTTAAGTATTTTCAGTGCATTTAATTTATATGTGGCACTTGAAGTGATATTGTTAATTTGGAGGTGAATGTTATGTGTGTGTATCAAAAGTCAGTCCTAGGTGGGTTGGTTGTTTATTGAGAGCGAGTCTATTGTTTGGTAGGAAAATTTCTGGGTGGATATTAGATTTTCTTGTCTGGTGTGGTGAATAAAGATTGGTGGATTTTTGAGGGGATGCAGACATTCTGTTTGTTATTGTTGTTTTTTAGTTTCTGCATACTGTATTTATAGATGAATTTTGGGCTGTAATTGCTAGATCATCACTATAGCTCTAATAATTTTATAGAAGGGAAAGTGAGATGAGGGAGATCACGCATAAACAGGTTAAAGAGTGTAGGTGAAAGAATGGCTTCCTATTATATTATTATATAATTTATATGAACAGGAAGAGTGGTGTCTTTGTATGACCAAATAGGAAATTTGCTATTACTTTTGTCTTTGATAATTGTGTGTGTTTAAGACTCGTCTATTAAAAGTTCTCGGGAGATTGTGTCAAATTCCTTGTTGATGTGTATTGCTACAAGGAGAGGTAGGGGGGGGGGGGGGGAATTTGGTTAAAACTCGTAAGAATGTGTTGGTTTAGATTGGTTAGGAAAGTGGTGGTAGAGTATTTTTGTCTAAATCCATTTTGTGAGTCTGATAAAGGATAAATGGATAAATTATAATTAGGGTTGATTTTTAAAATAATTTGGATATTGGAGAGTAATATATATATATATATATATATATATATATATATATATATATATATATATATATATATATATATATCTTTATATATATTTATACCGGATATATATATATATATATATATATATATATATATATATATAACTACCTTTTAACGTGCTTTATCCCCTATGCAGGGGGTAACACGGGGGGACCACAGGAAATCGAACTTTAAGGCCGGCTATCCCAAACCAGCGCCACAACGTGTTCACAGTCGAGTTTTAATTCTTGCCCCAGTGCGCCATGAGGCGTTATATATATATATATATATATATATATATATATATATATATATATATATATATATATATATATATATAGTATATATATATATATATCTTTATACTTATATATATAACTCTATAACTTAACAATATATATATATATATATATATCAATTTATGAAGCAGTGAGAATATGATAATGACATCTTCTGCCAAGTCTTCCGCTTGATTCTGAACAGTGGGAAGAAATTAAGGATTACTTTAAATTTGAGGTACGTTATTTTTAGAAAATCTTTTTATACTTCAATTATTATGTAGATTTGACGAAAAGTGCTGGGTAGCCAAATATCGATACATACGGAAGTATACCGTATTCACTTTATCATTACTCCATTTTAAGTTATATATATATATATATATATATATATTTATATATACATATAATATATATAACAACTATATATATATATATGTATGTATAAATATCTATCTTTATATATATAATAACTAACTATATATATATATATATATATATATATATATATATATATATATATATATATATATATACTATATATATATATATATATATATATGTTTATGTATATATATAAAAACTATATATATATATATATATATATATATATATATATATATATATATATATATATATATATATATATATATATATATATATATATATATATATATATATATATATATATATATATATATATATATATATATATATATATATATATATATATATATATATATATATATTTAGCAAATATATATATATATATATATATTATATAATATATATATCTTTCTTTCTTTCTTTATCTGCCTTCTATTTTCCCAAGAATGGGAGTAAGGTGCGTAACGAGCATCGGAAAAGAAAAGCAGTAGGAGAACATGACATAAGTCGAAAAGAAAGCCCAGCCTTACCGCCCCCTCAGTACCATTAATTAGTGAGAACTCATCGCAGTCAGAAAATCCACCCTAAAGCTTCATGGGACAGCGATGGACCCTCACTATGGTAGATCGTCAATGTTAAGGGTTCATCCCTTGGCCCAGGTGGGCCACAACCATACCCCCTCACAATCCCCCGCCATTCACTCCTGTTATACACCTTTCTTCTCGCCTCTATCAAACTCAGATTTCTCTCCTTCAAACATTCGTTTACTGACTCAATCCACTTTTTCTTCGGTCTCCCAGCCGGTCGGTTCCCAACACACTCGCCACTATACATCCGCTTAACCAACCGACTATCATTCATCCTTTCCATATGACCAAACCATCTCAACATACTTTCATTTATTCTCTCATTTACCCCTTTCTTCACACCACACCTCTCTAATACGTTCATTCCTCATTTTATCAATTCTTCTCACACCTAGCACACCCCTAAGATTGTCTATCTGAACACATTGAACTTTAGATCTATACTTCTTATTCCAGACCATAGTCTCACTATTATACAATAACACAGGTAACAACATACCCTCATGTAAAACCCTAGCACACTCAAGACTTAGTCCCTTTACATTCACCAACGATTTAATTGCACCAGCCACCTTCCTGCCATTCACAACTTTCCTACTACACTCTGCATCGTCCGTTCCCTTCTCATCCAACATATACCCTAAATACTTAAACTCAGACACTTGTTCCAGCTGCTCACCATCTAACATAACTTCACACTGAGGAGTGTCCTCACTCACAACCATAACCTTACTCTTATCCACGTTTACTTTCAAGCCCCTCCTTTTACACACCCTGCCAAATCTCTCTACCAATCCTCTCAAACTCTCTTCAGATTCACCACACAGAACCAAATCATCCACATATAATAGGTAGGGAACCCTCCACTCATCTCCATTCTCCACCATTCTAACACCATTTCCTGCCATCCCCACCTCGAATTCTTTCATAACCCCATCCATATACAAATTGAATAACCAAGGAGACATAACACAACCCTGTCTTACTCCGCTATTAATCCTAAACCAATCACCATTGCCACCATTTATTCTTACACACGCTTCACTATCGTCATACATACTTTTGATTCCATTCAGAAGCCTACCACCAACACCATATATCACTAACACCTGCCATAAACCTTCCCTATTAACTCTATCATACGCCTGTTGCAAATCCATAAAACCTAAATACAATTTATTCTTCTCCCTCATTTTCTCAATCATTTGTTTCAATGTAAAGATTTGATCCACACATCCTCTACCACTCCTAAACGCACCTTGTTCTTCACCAATCAGTCCTTCAGTCTCTCGACGCACTCTTTCGACCAAAATACCAGCATATATCTTCCCTACAACACTCAATAATTCCCCTATAATTCCTACAGTTCCCCTTATCTCCCTTACCCTTATATAAGGGTACTATTACTGCTCTCCTTCAATCCCTTGGAACTATACCCTCCATAAACGCTTTATTACACAACTTCCAAATCCAATCAGTCACCATCTCGCCTACGTTCTTGATCATTTCACCAGTAATTTCATCTATACCTGCAGATTTACCATTCTTCAACTTTCTCACTCTACCCATTACCTCCTCCTTACTAATAACCTCATCCCCAAAATACCTATTCCTTCTTGCACCATCAAACACACACACATTCACTATCACCTCTTCATTACTGTTAATATTGTGCAGATTTTCGAAGTGTTCTTTCCACACTCCCCTCACATCCATTTCATCAGTTACAAAAGCACCATCCCTATTCATTATTCTAAGCAGATTCCCCTTATTCTCATTCTTAACCTTTCGCGCTTCCTTCAAGAAGAGCTTCCTATTCCCTTGTAAGTCCTCATTCATCCTCCTTCCAAACTGTTCATTTACCTCTTGTTTCTCCTACGTATACACCTTTTAGTATTTCTTTTTTCCTCCTTATATAATTCCAAGCATCTTTCTTTTGAAACTTCATCATTTGCTTTTAGTACATTCAACCAAGCTTCTTTTTTACCTTTAACCGCTTTCATCACCTCTTCATTCCACCATTCACTGTTAACATTCTTACTTCCTACTTTAGCACATCCACATACTTCCTTTGCACTACTAACAATTACTTCCTTCATTTGCCCCCAGATTTGTTCAGTATCAACTTGTTCACATTCAACCGTTTTACTAGCGAGCTCTCTTACATACTTATCCTTATTGTCTTGCTCACTTAACTTCTCACTCTTAATTTTACCTACTTCCTTTCGTATCACCTTCCTCTCCATCCAAGCCCCCACTAACTTAATTTTACATAGAACAACATAATGATCCGATAATCCCATTCCTTAACCCCTAACTGATTTAACTTCAACACATACTTCAACATCCTTCTTCACCAACACTAAAATCAATCAAACTTTTCACTTCGATACCATCTCTACCTACCAACTCTAGTATACTTATGGATACTCTTGTGTTTTAAGAAAGTATTGCCACACACTTACCTCTCTCTACTCTCTCTCTCTCTCTCTCTCTCTCTCTCTCTCTCTCTCTCTCTCTCTCTCTCTCTCTCTCTCTCTCTCTATATACATATATATATATATATATATATATATATATATATATATATATATATATATATATATATATATATATATATATATATATATATATATATATATATATATATTTAAAGTTCACATCTCATGGGCATAGCCTATTCAAGGGGGAACTTCTCTAGGTAATTTCTACCTAGGATCGGACCTAGGATCGAACCATCGCCCTTGCCATGCGACTTTGTCGCACTATCCGACTGAGCCACGGTATTTATATATATATATATATATATATATATATATATATATATATATATATATATATATATATATATATATATATATATATATATATATATATTTAAATAAATATATATATAAAATAAATATATATATATATATATATATATATATATATATATATATATATATATATATATATATATATATGGGTGTGTAAAAAAACGGTTTTTTTAATTTTTTTTAAAAAAAACGGTTTTTTTTAAAACAAAATGTTTTTTTTTGTTTTTTATTAAAATTACCTCTTTTTATGTATATTAAAGGTGTTTTAAATTACCAATACCCCTTCTAGGCCTAAATATTGACTATTAATACAGATTTTATATATACAGTGTATATATATATATATATATATATATATATATATATATATATATTATATATATATATATATATATATATATATATATATATATATATATATATATATATATATATATATATATATATATATATATATATATGATCAAAAAAAGGATGGTATAACAGGTGGTTTTGGGGTGTCGGGAGAAAATGAGAATGGTAGGAAGGTGATTGATTTCTGTGAGGAGAGAGGTATGTGTGTAAGTAATACTTTCTTTAAACACAAGAGTATCCATAAGTATACTAGGGTTGGTGTAGGTAGAGATGGTACAGAGCTTATGGTAGACTTTGTGTGGTGAAGAGAAAGAGCAGTGTTGAGAGGCCCATGTTGGATGTTAGAAATATCCGAGTGAATTTGTTTAAATGGGATTTTCGAGATCATTATGATGTTCTACTTCTTCAAACCAGGTTAGTGGGAACTTTAGTGGAAGGAAAATGACCGGAAAGAAGAGGGTAAGTAGAGTGGATTTAGTGGTGGGTAATAAGGATAAGTATCAAAGAACGCTCGCAAATCATCAGTTGAATGTGGTACTTTGAAAACAAATAAATCTGGAAGCAGTATTGGCAGTGCAAAGCCAGCTAATGGGTGTGCTGAAACCAAGACAAATACTGCTGGTGGTGGTGGAATTGAAGAAGGTGATACAAGCAATTAAAGTAAAAAAAGGCGTGGTTGAATGTACTAAAGCAAATGATGAGTTTCAGAAAGGTGCTAGGCCCATAAGGAGAGGAAAGAAATAGCAAGATGCATGGTAAGAGAAGAGGGTGAAATATTTCCCAGTTTGAAAGGAAGGAACTGAATGAAGTTGCCAAGGAATGAATAACTCTGAAGGAAGCGCAACATTAGAAATTCCGTAAAGGAACCTGCTCAGGGTAATGAATGGGGATATTTTGTAACTGATGAAGGCTATGGATATTGAGGAGTGTGGAAAAAGCACTCAGTCTGAATGTCAATGGCGTAATGAAGAGGTGATGTATTGTGTGTGGGTTTGATGGTGCAAAGAATAGGTATTTTGGGGATGAGGTTATTAGCAAAGAGAAGGAAATGGGTAGAGTGAGATAGTTGAAGAATAGTAAATCTGCAGGTATAGATGAAGTTACTGGTGAAATGAAGAACGGAGGCATGTTTTTGATTGATTGGATCTTGAAGTTGTGTAATAAAGCGTTTATGGAGTGTATAGTTCCGAGGGATTGAAGGAGGGCAGTAATAGTACCCTTATATAAGGTAAGGGAGAAAAAGGAACTGTAGAAATTATAGGGAATTAATTTATTGAGTTATAGGAAGATATATGTGTTGACATTTTGGTCAGCATTGCGCTGGTAACTGAAGGACTGATGAAGAAACTAAATTGATTTAGAATGGCAAGCGAGATATTGTGGATCAAATGCTACGATGGCTGAAATGACAGAAAAATGAGGAAAAGAAAGAAATAAAATTATGGTAAGGTTTATGGTTTGTGCTGAAATACAGAAGGAAATATGGCTTGGTGTTGAAATGATATACTAGTGTTGGTGGTAGGCTTCTGGTGATTAAATATAATAGCCCGTTTGATGGTGGGCGATATTGAAACTAAATGGTGATCAAAGTGATGGTTTAGTATTAATAGCGAGGGTGTAGAGATTTGTGTTATATCTATTATTCCGAACTAGTATATGAATGGTTATGAAAAGAATTCGGAAGCCAGGGTAATATTGGGCCAGAATGATGGAAAATGAAGGTGGTGGTGCCACATTGCCGCTGCGAATGTTTGGTTTGTTTGGCCAATATGAAGAAGTTTGAAGGATTGATAGCAGAAGTAATGTAGAGGGTTTAACAAACACGTAGATAAACAGGTTATGGTTGTGATCGGAGACAGTCTCAGTGTGTAGTATGTTGATGGTGGCCAGCAGGCTGTGTTGAGTTTAAATATTAGGAGTATATGTTAATAACCAAGGTGGGTGGTGCAATAAAACGTTGGTGAATGTATAGGAACTAAGTCTTTAGGTGCTAGGGTCTTACATGATGGTATGTTTACCTGTTATTGTATAGTAGTGAGACTATGGTCTGGAATAAATATAGATCTAAGTTCAATGTGTTCAGATGGACAATCTTAGGGAGTTAGGTGTGAAAAAGAATTGATAAAATGAGGAATGAACGTATTAGAGAGTTGTGTGGTGTGAAGAAATGGGTAAACGGAGAATAAATGAAAATATGTTGAGATGGTTTGATGGTCATGTGGAAAGGATGATTGATAGTCGGTTTAAGCGGATGTATAGTGAGTGTGTTGAAACCAGACCGGCTGGGAGATCGAAGAAAAAGTTTGAGTCAGTAAACGAATGTCTGAGAGGACAGAAATGTGAGTTTGGCAGAGGCGAGAATAAAGGTGCATAATTGAATGGCGGGGTTTTTGTGAGGGGGTATGGTTGTGGCCCACCTGGGCCAAGGGATGGACTACACTGACGATTTACCATAGTGAGGGGTCCGTCATCGCAGTCCCGTGAAGCTATAGGGTGGTTTTTCTGACTTCAACCAGACCTTACTAATTAATGGTACAGAGGGGGGGTAAGGCTGGGCTTTCAAGCTGGGCTTATATATATATATATATATATATATATATATATATATATATATATATATATATATATATATATATATATATATATTTATATATATATATATATATATATATATATATATATATATATATATATATATATATATATATATATATATATATATATATATAA
Organism: Trachelipus rathkii; assembly: GCA_015478945.1. Taxonomy (NCBI): domain Eukaryota; kingdom Metazoa; phylum Arthropoda; class Malacostraca; order Isopoda; family Trachelipodidae; genus Trachelipus; species Trachelipus rathkii. The sequence goes on along the minus strand of JABUQX010100951.1, from coordinate 13,930 downwards.
AAAATATAAAATAAAAATAAAAATAAAAAAAAATAATAATAATAATAATAATAATAATAATAATAATAATAATAATAATAATAATAATAATAATAATAATAATAATAATAATAATAATAATAATAATAATAATAATAATCAGATCATGTGAAATGTAATAGTTATATGCCCTAGAGCACAAATAAAACTTTACTAAGTACTAAAATCTACTTTATATATTGCATACCTCTTTTAACATATTGTATTTACTGTATTTTAATGCTAAATACCCTAAAAAGACTTGATATATATGAAAAAAAAGTAATTTTAAAAAAAACAAAAAAAAACAAAAAATTTTGGCCTTTGGTTTTTTTAAAAAAAACGTGTTTTTTTTTAAAAAAAAACGAATGGTTTTTTTTTAATCCCAACCCTATATATATATATATATATATATAAACACCTACTTAGCTACTTGCTTAGATACTTAATTATTTGCCCCCGCTCCGTCCTTCGAGAAGCGGGCAACCCCGATCTATTGTGCCACCAGAGCAGGCCGAGTCCTTAAATCCGCTAAACCAAGTGTATATCGAAGTTGCGTCTGATGCCCGATAGGTCTGAGGAGTTTAGCAAACTCCTCGGACCTAATGGACATCATTGAGATAGGACTTGGTTTGGTTGTCTATTTTATCAGAGGGAGTTTCTATGTTTAATTAGGGTATCTTTCTGATGAAAAGTTGGAATTGAAGTATTTGCGATAACCTTAGGGATGTGTTTTTTGGATGCCTTTAATAGGATTTTATTGGTGTCATATTCCATTATCGAGAGATGCGAAGTTATCTGTTTGAATGAATTGTAGTTCTTGTTCTCGGTGTACTCTTGCTAGTTTGCTGTCTTGTAGTTAGTTTATACTCTCTTAAAGAATGTATGTGTGGGGGGGGGATGTTTATTTTTGAATAATTAATATTGGCATGTGATCAGAGGATAGAACTTGAAAGGTTTGCCTTGCTGTGGCAACCTGAATTTGGGGGGAATAAAAGAAAATATCAGGGAACTTGGGGTTCTGGTTATGTTGGAATGTTTGAAGAGTGGGTTGGTTTCTATTGTTGTTGTTTCGATTGTTTCTATTAGTGTTGGTGTGTGTGTGTATTTGAGTATATCATCTCTTAGTGATGGTGTGGGTGTGTGTGTAGGTGTGCGTGCGTGCGTGCTGTGCTTGTGTACTTTGTTGCAGCCGGCTCCCCTCCTACGATAAGTGGGCGACCTCGAGAAATTCCGCCGCCATTGTAGACCTAGTCCAGAGATTTATTAATGCAAAAGTTCTAAAGTTGTGTCTAACATTCTCAAAATCATAGCAATCTATTACGAGATGCTGTGTGTCATCGTTTCTTTGGAGAGGGGCATTTTTGACAGCAGGGGATGGGAGCGTTATGAATTTTGAATTTGTATTCTTGAAGGGAAGGGTTGTGAGTTGTGACTGCCAGATCGGAGATGTCACAGCATTACTCTTGTTTGTCGATCCAGAGTTTGTTTTATTTAATAAAATAATAATATAATTTTTCATATTAGGGTCAAATAGCCAATTAACCATAGCCAAAAAGCAAAATATCCATGGCTTTTTGCCAACCCTGGTTCAATATGGGATATTTCGGTTAGACGTGTTTGGAGTATGGTGTTATTTGGATATGCGGAAATCGTTCTTAGGGTTAATTGGGTATGAATGTGTTTGATATATGTGGTGTCTGGGGGTGGGAAAGTGGGTCAAAGAGGAGGGTACAGAAAGAATATATATAGTTATTATAATATATATATATATATATATAATATATATATATATATATATATATATAATATTATATAATATAATTATATTATAATTATAATTATATACTATAATAATATATATATATATATATATATCAGAGCTGGCGTTGCGCCACCGAGTTGCGCCTATGGCGCACTATCAATTCGTAGGGCGCAAAAGGCGCAACATTTTTTAAAAAGGCCGACTAAGCAAAGGCGCACAGACAATTCTCTGCGCCTATAGCCGCGCCTATGGACAGGAACAAAGCATTTTTTTTTCCCTTTAAAGTTAGAACTTAGAAGCGTGGCAAACTTATCATTCTAAAAACCAGTGTTAAACCTTTATATGATAATATATATATATTATATATATATATTATATATATATATATATAATATATATATATATATATATATATTATATATTATATATATATATATATATATATATATATATATATATATATATATAATAATATATATATATATTATATAATATATATATATATATATATATATATTATATATATATATATAATATATATATATATATATATAATAATATATATATATAGATATATATATATATATATATATATATATGTATATATATTAATATATATTATATATATATATATAATATATATATATATATATATATATATATATATATCAAACTAGTTCTTAACTACAAATAAATTTGGCAACTATGGTTCTAATTTTCAACTTCTGCAGCGCTCGTGCTGGAACCTCCTGGGGAAAAATATGGACCACAAGGGACATGAAGGGAGGAAGAGGACGTCGTTGATATTAGCTTTACGGTGTTTTAGATTACAAAAAATTAATAAAATGTGCTTTTCTTCCTTATAAAAGCATGCTTTTATTTATCGCACTAAAGTTTACCTTGCAAATAAATTTAGCGAACAATTCGGGCAGACAACATTTCACTTGAAAAAAAAAAAAAATGGCGCAAAGGCGCATAGGCGCTAGGCGCATTGATGTGATAAAAATATAGGCGCATAGGCGCTAGGCGCACTCAAAAAAATTGGTCCGGTGGCATAGGCGCACTCAAAAAAAATTATAGGCGCGCCCAGCTCGATATTATAGTATATGTTATATATATATATATATATTATAGTATATATAATATATAATATATTAATAGTATATATATATATATAGTTATATATATATATATATATATATATATATATATATAGATATATATATATATATATATATATTAGTATATAAACTTTTAACGTGCTTATTCCCTTTCAGAGGGCAATCGGGGGGGACACAGGAAATCGAACTTTAAGGCTGGCTATCCCAAACCAGCACCACCAGCGGGTTCGCAGTCGAGTTTTAATTCTCGCCCCCGACGGTAGATAAAAACCCAACTGCTACGCGGAGGATTGAATCAGCGTCCTCTCGTATAGTATATAGTATATTATAATATAATAATATATATATATATATATATATATATATATATATATATATATATATATATATATATATATATATATATATATATATATAATATATATTATATATATATATATAGATTATATATTTTAGGATGTACCGATACCAGAAAAAGAGGCCGATACCGATACTCTATTTTTTTAGGTGCCGATACCGATACCGATACCGATACCGATACTTTAATTAATATAAGAAATACACAGTAATAAGATAGAACATTTTGTGCACTGCTAGCAAACTCAAGATTGCATGTCCCTGTACAAACAATACTTAGTCTTTTATATTTCATATTTGGTTTGCCCAATATTATTATTTATAAATAAAAATTTATTTTAAGGAATAATAATGCAAATATAATATTAATACTTTTTTATGTTTGTGTTATTCAAAAATAAATATTCCATTTCCATTTTTCAAGTAAAGTATTAACAAAGTTTAGCTTTACTAGCTTTATGTTTTAACATGATTACAATTGACAAGAAGATTCTTTAACTAGCCACAATATAAGAATAAAATTAATGAAAGAAGAGACCTCCATTAATCAGCCGAAAAGTTAAAATAAAAAAAACGCTTTACTCAAAACATGACATAATAAAATACTCTTTTAAGATAGATATCATTTCAATACTCAAATTCAAAATTCACAAATTGTGAATGCAAATACAATTAAGATTCACTAGATTTCTGGCGAGAGGACTGTTCTTTTAATGGGGGTGCATTCCTACCTTAACCTACACTATAAATACGCTCTCTCTCGACTGATGAAGTAGGTGCTGATAATTATTTGCCTGCAAGCACTGATAATAATGAAAACCTTTGCGCCCATTTTCATTCCACCGCATGAAAGGATTCTCTTCTGTAGGCAGCATCTTCATGTTTCGTAGGCCTCATCTCCTCGGTTTCACAGACTGCAAAATTGAATTATCTTTTGCTCTGATATGACGTCTCTTCATTTTTACGATGGGTTCCCTGGTTGGTGTGATTCCTTTTGAAAGTGTTTGACATTGAGATGTCAATGAATTCGGCCATGAACTTATCCAAACATATCATATCAAAATCCTCATCTTCAGTAGGTTATTTGTGAAAAGCCACCATCGCACATCTCTCAGTGGTGTTGCCAGGGGTTGCAGATAAGGCGGCTTCCCCCATTTCTCTGTCTCTTTTTTTTTTTTTTTTTTTTTTTTTTATCTTTTTGTCATTGGGGCAAGCTCCTCGGTTATGCCTATTTTTAATGCATTCTAGAATGTTTCACCGTCGGAGGTGCCATTCTTGTAAGGTTTCAGCTAGCTTAAGGAATTCCTTATTAAACTTTTATTTATTTAATTTTTACAGTTTGTCACAGCGCTCCACGGCAGAACCCTATCAGAGGATGGGTTGTTGAACGGCCTCAAAAAACTCCATCTAACGCAAATTACGCAGATGAGCACAGACGCAGCTTTTAAAGTGAGTGAATTAAATTTAGTAGAAACACAGTGTGGAAGAGGAATTCACAGACAAGGTGGCAGGAAAGAAGAGCACCGCAGCGAACCAGTCTGGAGCTACTAACATCATCAACACACAACTCATGTGCCGACACAGCACCCTTTGTGGCCTACGAGGGCGTCGAAAGTGGTGGTACCGCGAGTGGATAGTTCCCCGAGCACTATGCCTCTACAGTACCATATAGAAAAGGGAAAGCACCACATCGCGCCGCAAAGAAGGTCAAGTGAACTAGAAAGTATAGGACAGTTATAAGTCTTTTGCCTTTGACTCGACCCTATCCAAACGCCGGATGAAACCAGAGCCCCCGCCCCAACAGATTATGAGAAAACAGTTACTCCATAGACAAGGCCGGTGAGACCCTTATGTTAAGGCGGAGCAACTGAGAAGAGAAAAAAAGTCTCGCACTCTAAACAGAACTCCCAGTTTCTTTGAGGCCGCCTAGCAACCACTGTGATTTGAGGTTTTCAAAACATTTTTTTGTTTATGTTAAGGCCAACGATGTTTATATTGTCAACAGGAGAGACGAGAGAACCGTCGAAAGAGATAGAAAAGTTAAGTGTCTTAGAGAGAGAGATTTGTAGAAGTTGGTTTTTTAAAGAATTAAATTTCACAAGCTTGAGACGACCCCAACCCGCTGAAATTCTATCCATATCAGCGAGAAAAGATCGGAAAGATTAAAGACGAGAGGCAATTCTAGAAGTAAAAGAGAGCAGAATTGATATGAGTTGAAGAATGAAGGGTCAAGTCATCGGCATATGAGTGGATAGAGTTAGATGTGCAGTGAGAAGATCATTAATGAAAAGTAATAAAGTAGGAGATAAGAAGGAACCCTGAGGAACACCACTATTGACAGAAAGAAGAAGTCGCCCCATCAAACTGTCCTGTACTTTCTAGTTTGAAAGAAAAGCTGAACATAATGTAAGCAAAGAGAAAGAAGAAACCCAAAGGAGGGAGCTTAGGAGCAGCAGTTGACGCGTCGCCCATTAACCGGTAAATGCTTTGTGATATTGCAAGCGCCACCACCAACAAGCTTCCCGTAGTCCTAATCGCGAAAACCATTAAATCTGTTAAAATAGGAAAGTATAATCGCCAGTAGATCTCGGAGCCACCGAAAGCACCCATACCTGGTAATCAGAAAGAAGGAAAGAGATTCCGATAGTCTAAGAAGTGAGAGTTGAGGAAGCGTTTCAAAGATCTTAGAAAGGAATACAAGTGAGAGTTATATAGGGCGATCAGTTAGAAAGGATTCAGGAGCAGGCATCATTTTTTCGCGAATAGGTTGGAACATATGCGACGCTTCCAACACTGAGGGAAACTGCTAGTATTGCAGGCATAGAGAATTTATAATTGAACGAGGCGGTGGGGTCAGCACGGAGCACACTTCCCCCAAAACTCGGAGAGGAATGCCATCCGGGCCACCCGCCTTCCTAACGTTCATAGATTCAGGAGCTCATGCACCCGATCAAATGAAATGCCAGGTAAAGGCATAGAGAAGCTGCAGATCAGACGAAGGAGGAGGAAGAGGAATACCAGAATCGTTCAGGGTTGAATTAGAGGAGAATAGGAGGCCAAAGAGATGATTGCCCTTTTCAGTTGGGAAGTATTAACACAGAATCATCAGAGCAATAAGAGAGGAAAGGATGATTACAGAAGTTGTTAGAGATGGTTTGGCAAGAGGCCAGAGAGATTTGCAGTAGAGAACCAAGAGTCAGGCGCAATTTTTCGTTTAATTGAAAAGTCTGCCTTGCTCGTCGAGAGTATTCTCTGCCAAGATTTCTAGCTGAATGAAAATTGCAAAGCAGTGATAGGGAACGAGAATTTTCCACACCCGATAAGCACTATGTGTCTAGCCTGAATGGCCAGCGGAACAAGCACGATCGAACCCTGGATTTTGAGGAGTAAAAGATTTAGTCCAAGAAGGAATGAACCTGCTGATCCCAATAAACAATTACAGTTCCCACTTATCTGCGTGAAGTGTGAAGCGTCTTAAGAGTCCAAGCAGTCACTTCAATTATAATTAGCGTAGAAGCAATGCAAGCGCCCCCCAATCGCCCGATCAAAGTGCCAGAAAACCGCATAAGGGCAGGATGGAGATGTTGGAGAGAAAGTATAAAATTATTAAGTGATATAAGGTTGTGTTCAGATTTACGATAGGAGCGAAGTGGTGTATTTATAGAGAGAAGTACTAGTGGTGAAAAAACATAGGTCAAGTGTGTCAAGAATAGGTTGGGGACGATCCGGAAATGTTGTAGGTATTTAACAGTTGCTCCAGGATCGTGGAGAATACTAATGATTCGGGCTTGCTCCCACTAAATTTCAGTACGAGAGGAACCAACATTCAGTTTTGTGTACATTTGAAATCCCCTAAATAGAGGACCTCAGTATTTGGATTGGAAGAATGAGAAGATATAACAGCTCGTGAGAAGTAGTAGTAATCAAAAAAGGCATGAAATCTGTTCTTTTAGGAGAACAGTAGCAGAAGCATAAGAAGTATTGTAGTAGAAGGAAGAAAGATTTAAGCACAGAACATCGAAGTTAGGGATCGAGATTCTCGAGACGTGTATAGGAATGTTTAAATTTACATAGGCACATATTCCACCCTTCAAACGGAAATTATAAATTAAGTTATAGTTGGATATATAACGAGTTGAAGGATGAAATCTTAGCCATCTGGGTCTCAGACAGAGCATAAAATTAGGTTAAGAGTTAGAGAGGTAGTATTCCTTGGATGCAGAGTTAGAGTGAAAGCCATTGATGTTGGTAAAATCAAAAGAAAGCACGCCTGTGCAAATATGCTATCATTACACGCACACGCAATCAAAAACAAAACAAAAAAAAACCAAAAAAAAAAAAAAAAAAAAACAAACAAACAAATAGACAAAAACCAAAGGAGAAATGAGGAAAATTATTCGTACGCTAAACCTAAATTTTTAAAACGATAAAAACCCTATTTACAGCAAAAATCTAAAATATGATGAATAATCCAAAAAGTTTAAAAACACTCAACCACTCACACGCTCTCGTCGAAAATGCGTACAAAAAAAAAAAAACTATTGATCAAACTAAAAAAGTAGATAAATCTGTATAAATATATATAATGGTGTCCAAATAGGAAAATTTTACGCTAAAGACCAAGTTGGAGAAACTCTTAAAAATCTAAGTTAAAAGGGAAATCGAGGAAAAAAAAAAAACATAACTGGTACTAGCCTGATCTATATCGAACTAGATTATTATTGAATCTAAAAGTTCTATTTTTTCACCCAAAAAGTAAGAAGTATCGGCCTAAGTATCGGCCATTTTAACCGATTACCGATACCGATACCATCAAAAATGGCCGATACTACCGATACATACCCGATACCGATTACTATCGGTACATCCCTAATATATATATATATATATAATATATTATATATATATAATATATATATATATATATATTATATATATTATAATATATATATATTATATATAATATATATATATATATATATATATATATATTATATATAATATATATATATATAATATATATATATATTAAGGATGATACATTCAAAGAAGATTTCGTTCGAACTTTAGAAGTATTCAACAAATGCAAGGAAGGAATTGTTGAAAGTGAACCAGATTAGTTGTTTTTGGATTTCCTCAATTCAATTCGGTGTAAACTGACGAAGTTTTGCAGCGAATTAAGGAAACTGTTGTTTACTCCTACCCTTGTCAAGGTACAGTGTTATATTTTGGTTTTACTGCAGCAATTTGTTAAATGTTTTTTATGTTTATAAAACAAAGTTTAATAAGGTCAAATTGACTTTAGTTTTTCTTATAAATAGTAGGCTGTCCATTATTTTAGAGCTGCATTTTATAGTTAGTTTGCTGCTTCCGAACCTCTATCCCATAAATTTGGGGAGTTCATTACCAACCGTAGTAGGATCTTTGGTCAGGGAAAATTGTTACATGTATTTCCCAACCAAGTTAATTATAATGCACAGATTATCTAGGATGATACCAAGCCCTGCTTCGGGCCAACGCATTTGGAAATTCTAGCCACCGTGGACGTGGTTTCCCATTCAAATGAGCAGACCTCCTTATGTTAGAAGCATGGGAAAGAGTATGATTTTGTGTGTTATAATAGATTGATTGTTCTGTTGTATGTGTTTGCTATGTTTTTAGTGATGTGTGGGTATTGAGATTAGTGTAATTCACTATGTAATTAAATATTACGGAAAATCTCCAACTGAAAGGTAATATTTTGTGTCAATCCAGGTAGCCAGATAGAGATTCGAACTCTGGCGGGAGAGGAAAATTACGATGTTTAAACAAGAAACGACTCGCTTTAGTCCACTGAGCTACCATAAACTGTAGCTGCATTATATATAATATTATATAATATATATAGTATATATATAATATATATATATAGTATATATTATATATATAATATAGTATATACTTAATATATATATATATATAAATTATATAGTACTATTACGTAATATCATATTAATTATATAATCATATATATACTATATATATATATATATATACAGATACATACATACAATCTTAGGAGTACATTGCTGGTGTGAAAAGGATATTAATAAAAATAGAATGAACTTATATAGAGAGTTGTTTGGACTTGTGAAGAAAGGCGGTAACATGAGAGAATACAATGAAAAAGTATGTTGAGATGGCTTTGAGTCAGGGACAAGATGGAAATGATAGTTCGGTTCTGTGTGTTAATATGCGGATGATATAGTGGTGCAGTGTGTTGGGGCAACCACCGGCTAGGGAACCGAACGAGAAAGTTGGATGCGAGTCGGTGAACGAATGTCTGAAGGAGAGAAATCTGAGTTTTGGCAGATGGCGAGAATACACAGGTGCATGTATAGGAGAGAAATGGGCGAGGTTTTGTGATGGGGCATGGATTGTGCCACCTTTGGGCCAGGGGATGAACCCTTACATTGACGATTTACCATAGTGAGGGCCCGTCGTCGGTCCCATGATGCTCTAGGGTGGATTTTCTGGTCTGTGACAGCTCTCACTAATTAATGTACAGAGGGCGGTTAAGGCTGCGGCTTTCTTTTCGGACGTGGTCATGTTCTCCTACTGCTTTTTCTTTTCCGATGCGTGTACAGCACCTCACCCCCAATCTGGGGCAAAGAGAAGGTGAAGAAAGAGAAAAAGAGATATATATATATATGGATGGAATAAGCTCTTCTGGAAGGAATCGCGAAAGGTTAGGAAGAATGAGAATAAGGGGAACCTGCTTACAATAATGAATAGGGGATGGTGCTTTTTGTAACTGATGAAAGGATGTGAGGGGAGTGTGGAAGAACACTTCGAAAATTTGTATAATATTGGGGCAAGTAATGTGAAGAGGTTGATAGTTGAATGTGTGTGCGGTTGATTGGTGCAAAAGGAATAGGTATTTTGGGGATGAGCGTTATTAGCAAGGAGATAGATAAGGGATAGAGTGAGGGAAGTTGAAAGAATGATAAATCTTGCAGGTTATATAGTGAAATTACTGGTTGAATGATCAAAAAACCGGAGGCGAGATGGTGATTGGATTTGGAATTGGAAAGTTGTGTAATAAAGCGGTTTATGGAGGGTATAGTTCCGAGGGATTGGAGGGAGCGTAATAGTACCCTTATAAAAGGGTAAGGGAGATAAAGGGAACGGTAGAAATAGGGGAATAGTTTATTGAGTGTTGTAGGGAAGATACTTGCTGTATTTTGGTGAAAGAGTGCGTTCGAGTGACTGAAGACTGATTGGTGAAGAAAAAAGGTGCGTTTTAGAAGTGGTAGAGGAGTGTGGATCAAATCTTACATTGAAACAAATGAATTAGAAAATGGAGGGAGAAGAAGATAAATTGTATTTAGGTTTTTATTGGATTTGCAACGGCGTATGTAGGGTTAATGGAAGCTCGTATGCAGGAGTCAGTGATATATGGCTGTTGATGGTCGGCTTCTGAATGGAATCAAAAAGTATGTATGACGATAGTGAGGCGTGTGTAAGAATAAATGGTGTCAAAAGTGATTGGTTTAGTATTAATAGCTGAGTGAGGCCAGGGTTGTGTTATGTCTCCTTGGTTATTCAATTTGTATTATGGATGGGGTTCGTGAAAGAATTGGAGGTGGGGGTGGCAGGAAATGGTGTAGAATGATGGAGCATGGAGAGGAGTGGAGGGTGTTCTACCTATTATATGCGGATGATTTGGTTTTGGTGTGGCGAATCTGAAGAGTTGAGAGGATTGGATAGAGATTTGCAGGGTGTGTAAAAAGAGGCGTTTGAAAGTAAAGTAGATAAGAGTAAAGTTATTGTTGTGAGTGAGGACAGTCCTCAGGGTGAAATTATGTTAGCATGGTGAGCAAGATGGATGGAACAAGTTGTCTGAGTTAAATATTTAGGGTATATGTTAGATGAGAAGGAAACGGATGATGATGCAGAGCTTAGTAGGAAAGTTGTGAAGGCAGGAAGGTGGCTTAGGTGCAATTAATCCGTTTGTGTGAATGGTAAAAGGGGACCAACAGTCTGAGTGCGCTAGGTCTTACATGAGTGTATGTTTTTACCTGTGTTATTGTTTATTAGGAGGGACGATGGTCTGAATAAGAAGTATAGAATCTAAAGTTCAACTGGTTCAGATGGACAATCTTACGGGCATGCTAGGTGTGAGAAGAATTTGATTAAAATGAGAAATGACGTCATTAGAGAGTTGTGGCGTGTGAAGAAAGGGTAAATGAGAGAAAAATGAAAGTATGTTGAGATGGTTTGGTCATTGGAAAGGATGAATGATAGGTTGGTTGCGTTAAAGCGGATGTATAGCTGACGAGTGTGTGGGAACGACCGGCTGGGGAGACCGAAGAAAAAGTGGATTGGTCAGTAAAGGAACGTTTGCAGGAGAGAAATGTGAGTTGCAGAGGCGAGAAGAAAGCGTGCACGATTGGAGAGAATGGCGGGGTGTTGTAAGGGGTATGGTTGTGGCCCATCTGGGCCAGGGGATGAACCCTAACACTTGACGATTTATCATAGTGAGTATCCGTCGCGGTCCCGTGAAGCTCTAGGTGGATTTTCTGAGTGCGACGAGTTTCTTACTAATTATGGTACAGAGGGGGCTGTAAGGCTGGCTTTCTTTTCGACTTTTGTCATATTCTCCTACCTGCTTTTCTTTTTCCGATGCATGTAACGCACCTTACTCCCAATCTTTTGAAAAAAAAGGTTGAGATGAAATATATATATATTATAGTATATATATTATATTAAATATATAATATATATATAATTATATAATATAATTATTATATATATATTATATATATATATATATATATATATTATAATATATATATATATAATATATATATGCTATATATATATAATAATATATAACTATATATATAATATATTAATAAAGATATATATAATATATTATATATATATATATATATATATAGGTAATAATATTGTATATATATATATATATATATTATATATAAGTATATATAATATATTATATATATATTTATTAATGGAGATCAAACCTTTATTACTTTATTAAAGGTGACATTCAAGACCACCACCACTACCACGTTTCAAGATTATTCTGACTAGAAAATATTTATTTTTTAGGTATCATGGATACCTTTGTGTTAGTTGATTGATAGAGAGATACCAGTATTAAGAATATCCGTGTACGAAATTGATACATCATCGTATTACGCTACACATTTATATTTAAAATTTCGATACACGTTTTTCATATTCTTAGTAACTTGTGGTTAGTAACTGTGGTTCTTTTGATTACAACTACATTAATATAGGTGTCTTATCTTTCTTTCTCAATTCAAGTTGGTGTTACATTAAGATTGCGGACACTTCTTGTCATATGTAAAACATTCCTGTTACTTATTTCTTTACAACTACACTAACAGTGCTACTTTGGTACTTCGGTAGTATTGGCGAGTAAGTTAGTACGGTTAATTAAGGGATTAGCCGGTACTACTAGAGGAGGAAAATATTGTTTAAGTTCTGTCGTTGCCTGTAGGGAATCATTTATGTCAGTTCACTCTAGTATGTTGGTAGGAGAAAACTTATTCAATACTCTGTATTTAGACTCTTGTATTATTATATATATTATATAATATATATATATATATATATATATATTATAATATATATATATATATATATAATATATATATTATATATATATAATATATATATATATATATATATATATATATATATATATATAATATATATATATATATATAATATATATATATATTATTGTTTTTAGATACATGAAGATGATATCGAATATATATATTACAAAGCTCTTGACATTCCAAGGTGCGCCCTAATCTTGAAGGTGATTAAAGAAAATGGAGTGACAAGAGATTCTTTAAGTGTGGTGTTTGATTTGTTACGCAAGATTTCTCAAGTAAGTTTAGTTTTATATTTAAATGTTCTTAATTGTATCAAAAGGTTGAGTACTTTTTATAAGTTTTTCAGTTTTTATGGGGAAGATTCGATATTTGATATGTGCTGGTTCAGTTTTAGCCCTATATTAGAAATGGAGATAATTTTTCTTAATTTTCAGCAAATTTTGACGAAATTAAAAACAAATGGAGTTTTTTTCTGACGTCTAAAACGTCGTTTTTTTTTTGTCTGTTGCGATTTCTTTTGTAATGCACATTTTGTATTTGTCATTTTTTTTGGTATATATGTAATAGTTTTGTCATTAAAAACAAGAAGATTTTTTTGGAAATTTAATTTTTTTTTTTGAGTATACAGAAAAATGATGCAAATAAAAACGATATATCTCACCTGACTATATACGCCCTGAAAATTTGATGTTGATCCGAAGGGTAGAAAAAATTATCTCAATATTTAACTTTAAAAAAAAAAAAAAAAAAAAAAAAAAAAAAAAAAAAAAAAAAGTTTTTGGAAAAAGTGAAATATTAAGATAATTTCTTTCTACTCATCCGATCAAAATAAAATTTTCAGGGTATATATATATAATATATAATATATATTATATACTATTATATAATATTATATATATATACAATTTTGTATCTATAAACGTTATATATTTTATGTCATTTATATATATATATAATATAATATTTATAATTATATATATATATATTATATATATATATATATATAATCCTCT